>JAQIWU010000398.1:0-27148 GCA_034696445.1 Isotomiella minor
CGTCAGTCATGTTATTTAAAAGAATATTGATGTATGCAATGTTCATTTTCGTAGAAAATAATTCAAAAAATACAATCCCTTGCTCTTCATGCTCAGCGTTGATCGTCCATTCTAAAATCTCCTTGTTCTTCAACCATTCAGGCGTTGTTCGAATTTTAGGTAAGGTCCACTTCAGGTAGCCCTCCTTGACCCCTTCATACTGTCTTATCTTGGCTGACAGCTCAGGGGTTAAATGTAAATTGTCTAATTCTAATTGGTTTATAACTGACTCCATTATTAGCAGCTATCGAGTTTATTGGATTTTAAAGAAGACTTGTTGCTGGATGAGTGAAGGTGCATACTATTTTAAACCACAACTTTCTCCTCTTTCTGCCCTCTTGACTTCGCTATGCATGGTTTGGCTGCATGGTGAAGTCATCGTCACCCAGTGTTTTATCTCTAAGTTCATAACATTCTTCAATTGTCATTGTGGTGCAGGTGCAATTAATTTGATACTTTTATTTTTAATCTACCCCTAAAAGTAATTCAAATGTGCCATACATCGTTAAATATCTGCTACATAGAGCTAATGGGTTTATTACCTACAACTTCGTTATTGTAATCGCAAGGACAATTCAATTCCTTGCGTCGTAATATTTGGGTTGTTGACAGTCTTGTAATAATGTGCTGGATCCAGAGAAGGGTGAATCATCGGAAGCTGTTTTTATCATATCGTATTTGGTATTAGGCATTCGGTTGATAGGATGACGTGTCGAAGGGTCTTGTAGAAGCATAGGGACGAACGGGGAGATTGGGTTTTAATTTATTAGCATAAGCACAAATTGAAGAATACATAGGAATGTGGAATGCAAAAGTATTAATGAATGGAATGCATAATATGTACTGCCATGACGATGAGTTCAACAATGCTCATTACTACACAGCAATTACAATATGCACCTGCATTAGATTACGGCTACTTACTTGCATGAAGGATTTTGAAACTAAAATTTACACCAGGCTGGCTACTTAGCCTATCATTAACACTCTTTGTTATCTAAATCTTAAAATTGCGTGTGTTGTAAGTAATAAATAAATAAAGGCACATAAAAAAGAAAAATAGAAAAGAGATTCCTAATAAAGCACACGTAAAGACGCAATGATACCCAATAAGTAAAGTTTACCTCGTCCTAATGAATGACAGTAAGTGGCAACTGTAGTTATTTAACTAGCAACCTTAGTTTAGTACCTTAAAGAAAGAGTATTATTCGATATCATCACGCTATTCATGCTGACTGTTGAAGTAGCTTCGAAGCCTTAAACTCTTTTTTTTTAGCTAAGCAAGGATTCAAATCTAAGATTGAAAGGGAATGAAACCTTGTGATTAAGTAGGGTACGAGGAGAACTTTTTTAATTCTATTAGTGCTTGCGTTTTTTTTCTTGGCTTGGCTTTAGCAAGAAGGTACAAACTATTATGAGAACTTTCATTGTCCCCCAAGTCTCTCGTACTTGCTTCTTTACTTGGAAATAAGGGATGGATGTTTCATTCTCGATTGTCATTAATTGCTATCCTTCCAACTCTCTGGCATGTTAATGCTAGATGGGAAACTTGAGTCCTTATCGTGCCATTACAACTTCCAACCTAACTTGGTGCTAGTGTCAGTTTAGTAATAATCAGTGGATCAGTGGGTATAACAATTTGCTGTTTAACCTAGTGCCCAGTCGGTCTCCTCAGCTCAATTCGTTTTCAAAAGAAATACCAAAGTTTCAGTTTTAGTAAGGTGATCGATGGTGTTGTATCAAAAAAAGCGTCGGAGTAGTGTTTGGATGTAAATTGCAGTTTTTCTTGCCGTTACATTGTTCATTTCAAGTCTTGCAAAATAAAAAAGGCAAGTGCCTTTATAGGATTCGGGATACCGTTGGCGTTGGATTTGCAAGTTTGTTTGGAAGAAGAAGAATTTTGTGATTGTGAGGTCTTCTTAAAAAGCAAATGAGTGGGAGCGGCATATCATCGTTGTCAAGGTATGTACATTTTGGCTGGTTGTTAAATTAATTTTCTGCTCTTTAGGTAATCATATAATCAGGTTGCATCATTCATGAACATGATGACAATAAGTTGCAATCTTAAAAAACTAACCTCCGGCTTAAATTGCATTGACTGAGTCACGTTTAAAATGTTTTTGTAATTGTGCAATAGCCTTGCCTCTGTTATATTCAGGTTGTGGAAGTAAGTCTGTCCTTCTTATCGTTTCGTTTCTAAAACAAGTCTTGCGATTAGACCAGACGAGATGATTTAATCAAGCACTGTAGAGTAGGGCAATGTAAAATCTGGTAGGGCAACAATGTATTGAATTGAGATGGACCATTCCTGCAGGCATAAGTAAATGATGATGTTCAAATGTGCAAAAATGCAAACCTTAAAATTAGTCTCACCCTACTTTCATTTCCATAAATTGTTTTTAGAAGCGATAAATTTTTATAAACGAATATCGTCTTTCTCGACCCAACCCAAGCCTCCAAGCAGCAGGGGAAATATCGGTATGTAAATGTGTCTGCAAATAATGTATGTCTACAAGTAAAAAAGCATGGCAAACTTTTCAACTTAATGTTAATGTTGTAGCTCCTGTTGTCATTATTTCTTGCAACGAGACCGCAAATTAAATTGCAGAAGACATTTGGCTTATGATCTGGATAAAGAACAAACTTGACCTTGCCACGCCTTGACTTGGTCACTGCTGCTTCATCATCATCAATTAATGATTGGGAATTGGGATGAGCAAATAGGTTCATCTTTGCTTGCAACATTGTAAAGCCAAATCATGCTCCCACATAAAATTGATACAATTATCCAAAACGGAAGAACAGAACATTCCTTATGCCATATTTCATTTTTATGTGCCATGTCAAGTATTTTGCTCAATATTTTATTCTGATTAGGTTATAAGATGTCAGGTGCACGAGACAGGATACAATATTTCACCCCTCACCTTCTACATCTTCTTTTTGATTTGTACTAATTCAACCTTCACATCGTGTCGGAAACTTGACGACTTATGACTTTTTGTTAAAAAGAATGTGCAAAGCAATCAAAATTCGACATTAGAGCTACAAAAAGTTGAGTAGAAATTGGACAATGAAGAATCGAGTTTGATGAGTGAGTGGATGATGAATGAATGCATCCATCATGGCGTGGCGTGATGGTTGCATTCCAAAGGGACTAATTAATTCCTGAATGCATACTGACGTAAATATTTCAAGAGAAGAATCTACTACATTCATTTCTTTTATTTGCCAGAAAAAATTAGCAACACTGCTTATCATCATCATCGTCGTAAAAGCCCCCGCCCGCTGAGTGCTATCCATCCATCTTCAAAAGCTCAGCAAGTAAAAGGATTAACAATGGATGCCAGAAGAATTATGCATGGAGTTGTTGAAGTTGGATTCGAGCCATCATCATCAATTGTTTTTTTCCAAAATCAAAGATCCGTATCCTCATCTTAAGTAAGTGGCTCTGTTGAATTCATTTATTCCTCCACCCATTCCACACTTTTTGCCTGTACTATGATGGATTCTTCATGAATTAAACCTATGCTAAGAGAACTGGATTATTGCAAGCAACGTCGTCATATCAAATCAAGCCATGACATGAAGTTGTTGCTGGGGGAAGCGAGAAGATCAGCATCGTTGCTGCCATAAGTCAAGTTGTGTAATAAAACGTGCAAAAAAAGACTTTGCAAGCAAGACTAAGTCAGTGGGATTTTTATTTTATACATCAACACAGCTTTTAGCTGTGTAGAACATGATGAGAGACATTAAAATGGTAACCACTCAAGAGAGCCCAATTACAAGCTTGAGCGAGATCGAGAAGAAAACTTCCTTGGATGAAGAAGGAGGATCGTCAAGCAGCACAAACCCACGACGCTTTAGCAATTTCCTTCATTTTCGTCCACATTCCTTGCAATTTCAACACCACCTTCGTAACAAGAATTCAAATCGCTCTTCGCCTCAGTCTAGTTTAGACTCCCACTGTTCCAGGCGTAAAGAATTGTCATCTTCTTCATCAAGTAAAAATTTTGTCTCCCTACCTAAAAACAGAGATAATTGCCGATCTCGCAATAACAATAATTGTAGCAGTATCTCACGTCCAAGCGAGAGTTATTATTGTAGTTGCACTGAAAGTGAAGGCGAAACTGATTACTCATTGTTTGCAAAGCCACAAACACAACAACAAGGGCTATTAAGAAGAAACCAAAAATTATCAGGTTCACAACAGTGTGTAAAGAAAAGATACAACCAGACGCACTCAGACACGCATGCAAGTTGTCCAAATTCTTTGTTATCATCGTCGAAAAATAGAAAGAAACAATTATTGTCGCATTGTCATGAAAATCCTCCTAATCAACAACACCACCACAAAATAAGATTTAAAAATAACAACGTTGACGTGAGTGAAGAAGAGCGTGTTTCTAATCGTCATAAAAATAACCAATTCTCATCATTCCAACACAAACCTTCTGGACCACCTACCACCGTCTCACTTTCCCCGACAAGTGGAACATCGTTTAGAGAAGTTCCCCCAATAACCCTTCCAGTTAGGCAGAATAGCTTCTTTGGATGTGGACGTCCAGTTCATCATTCCTCATTTCATTTTAATCATCATGGACATAATAATTGGTTACGATTAAAGTCTCCATTTTACGCATCATTCACTCCTAAAAACATACCAATTCATTCATCAACAAATAGCAGCACGGCCTCAAACCGTTTTCTAACAACAAGTGCGAGTTTGGCCAATGTGAATGTCTCATCTTCTTCCACAAACAACTTCAAAATCATACTAGACCCATCATCGCCCTCCACCTCGTTAACTCAGTCCTGCTCCAATCTGTGGCACAGCAACACCACAAATAATAAGAAGCCATCTCGAGCTGCAAGTTTTAGGAAATTACTAACCAAATCCAAGTCATTTGTATTTGGTTCTTCTAAAACTGATCTGAAAAAGAGTAACAGTGTCGTGGGTGGTGATGACTGTGAGTTTAAGCGAAGAAATGGTGCACAGCTAATTGCTGCAAACAATAAGCCACATTTCGATCATTATGAAACACCTCCAGTAGTGTCTCATTCAGACGCCAATAATAGTGTGCCAAATGCAGTGAAGTGGTTACACGGTTTTCAACCAGAAAGTGATGGTCATGCTCAAGACAGGGTACGATTTTCCAATCCACTTCCAACTCGAGGCAAAAAGATTTGTAATTCTTGTGGTAAATTATCTGCAACTACAACTACATCCAGTTCTGCAGTAGTAAAGACTAGGAAACTTCGACCCACACCCCCAGAAGGAAAAGATGTATCCAAGCAAGGGTCAAAGGATGCAGTGATGGGGTTTGAGGACCATTGTTTCTACGGAAGGTACTCTGGATTCCCAACAGCCATCAATACCACCTCCACACTCCTCACCTCCAATCCCAATGCCAACAAACACCATAGAAATAATAGACATCAACAACATCGCAGTGACACAAAACAATTATTGGTAGATTTTCAAAGTTTGCGACACTTCCATCGTCACCATAACACCAAAACACCACCACCTTCATCAACCTCGCTTCAACCCGGAGGAGATCATCACAATCATCATCGCAATCACATAAATATTAAAGAGAATCAAAAGCAGGGCAGAGACAAAGAGCTTCAGATCATCCATTCTCCCAATTCCAATAATTCCATATCCAATACCAAAGGCCATTTAGACAAAGGCAGTCTTTTTGATACCAGAAGCAATTGCAGCAGTAGCGAGAACATCATCAGCAAAAAGAGTCATTCCCATTCCTATTCATTCAAGAAGAAGAAAGAGGGCGATGCAGTTGAATTGCCAGAGATAAAGCCTGCTATGGAAGAAGCGTCGTCTCATTCCTCCAACCTCAATCCTCATCATCATAAAAGTGTAGATTTAAGGAGTAGTAACAGTAGTCATAATAAGTACCATCCTCATCATCAAGAGTCTAGACCTCAGTGTAATTATACTAATAAAATGGCGAAGGTTGAACTTTTTGAGATTCCAAGACCTAAATTAAAGTTCGTCATACCTACGCACTCCTATGGAAGTAGTAAAAGCTCCTCGAACAAGGAGCACACAGTGATAGACATCGTGGATACCAATTTTACGGAAATTTCATTGTCCTCTGACAATGAAAACGACAATGACACTGAGGATGCAGCGTATGGGAGTGGAAGTGGGTCTCATTCTTCCTCTGCAAAATCCTCCAAGGGCAGATCAGACAATTCCAGTGATGATACCTTGTCAGAGTTTGAAAGAGAGCAAGAGCATTCCTCCATTGTTACTGGTAAGGTGTAAAATCCTTCTATTTTTAACCCTTTTTAACCTTCAATGGGTCGAGTTCATGGCTTGTAGTAAAGTCTATGACGCATTAATATGTACACAAGCCAAGCTATTTGCTGAGATTGGGAAAGAAGGGATGAAGAGAAGAGATTTGATTCCAACCTTTCTTTCTTTGAATGGTCATTTTTCTTTTTACGTTTTAACCTTGAGACGGTTTCAAAGTCCGGATGATGATGAATTTTTCAATCATTATTATTCATTTGGATCAGATATTTAATGGTTTTCTAATTGCTGTTTTAAACATTCAGTATGAAATTATGGAGATGCACTTAAAAATAGCATTAATTTTGCGAAGGCAAACGTTAATATCTTTATCTTTTACGCAGTTATGTTGGATAGTCAATTATTTGAATGTGCAGAAAGAGAAATTAAACTGACACTTATGACTAAAGTTAAAGCATAATCTTCAACTAGACCTCAACCTGATTATTTAAATACTTTTAGCACAAATTGGACAGCAAAGGGGACATAAAATGAGCGTAAAACAACCATTACTTACACGTAACAGTACCCTTAATTATATAGTCTTTCTGTGGTGTCAGTATGATTCATTAGCTGCATACGAAATTGCAAAATTGCGTAACATTTGTCGGAATCTTTTTCTTATTTAGAATCATTTTGCAACTCAATTCCATCGCGCTAACAAAGGTTTAATTAGTGATTAAACAGTTCTTGTCACTGCAAAATAACAAACAGACTGTCCCAAACTGCTCTCGTTTTCATTGCCAAATAAAGTAGCTGCTGGAATTATTTGCATTAGCAAAACTAAAGCTGTGGAAATCCACTCTCATTCTCTATAATTACAAATTGCGAACACGCATAGTTAACATACATATACGCAGTTACTAATTATTCCCGACATGCGAATTCAATACAAACAATTCATTGCCCTGAGTATGTAGAATCAAATGAGGGAGAAGCAGGTAGTTGCTTTGAAATTTTTCTTTGTTTCTAGGGTAATTACAATGTTCACACGTCATAAATTAGGCTACGGCCTGTGCATTGAGTTGAGCTTTTTCCTTTGAGACAAGATAATAATACGACCAAAAAGACGCATTCACCATAAGCCATCATCATCATTGCAGACAATTTTCTTCACCCAATTATTATGCAATACTCTTATTATTATGCTACGATTGATGATTTACTTAAGATTACCTGGTAGATTCGAGCCACTTTCATTTAGCTCACAAAAGTGTGCCGCTTTGTGTGTAACTAAATCAAGGGAGAATTGTTCCTGATGACAATGTGGAAATAGGCAAAGTTGCATAATACCTCTTCTGTTGAGTAAAGTATTGTCACTATCTTTTCTAGACAAAATCTTATGTTTTCAATTTTCCAGTAAACGCATTTAAACATACGATTTCGTATTTAAGCAAAACACAAAAAACCGGAAGTGATACCTATTGGACTCTTAAAATTTCTCTGCAATGCATAAATTCTATACACTCAACAATATTTTCCTGCCTGATCGGTTTGAAAACAAGGAACAGATTTAAAGGTTTAATTCAATCTTTTTGTGTAACATTAACGCCACATTTTTTTACATTGAATACACCAGAAGTAGAAGTAAGGTGGAAGTTGGAATGAAAAGAAGACAATGGCTAAACAGATAAAATGCGCATTTCAATTTGCCAATCATTTTCTCCCACCAGGTGCTTCCTCCATATTTCTTTCAGCTTTTAACAAAATGGGTTTGATTGATTGATTCATTTCTATTAGTTTACAAAACTGAAATCATTTAAGGTCTAGCATGCACAATCTAATCTAATCAATCATAGTAGATCTTGCTTCTTTGACGATCGGTGTGTTAATTTAATTTGCAATTTTGTGGTTCACAAAGCAGTGGGAAATTGCTTACAAGTTGCTTCGGTTTGCGTTAACCACGTGCTAATTTTTGCCAATTCCGTATAGAATTATGATAATTATTCGTGCCATTACACCTTAAAAAGTGGTTCCAAGAAACCAGAATGCAAAGCATTTCATGGAATATGGAATATTCTGTATTCCCTGTATATTTATTTACTTGTCACGGAAAATTACTTTAACAAGAAGATAAGCTTCCTAAATGACTTCTTGCACGTTGCCCAGGATTTTCGTCATAACATATCGTCTTGCTGCTCATCATCCTTCCTATTTATATATTCTTCCTATTCATTATACAATTTTCATTCATCCTCATTTATTGCAACTCCTGTACAATTCATCTTATTAATTAGCAATGCAAAGTAAATTCACCAATTCCTTGTGTCAACTTGTCTCAAAAAAGCATCGAGGCAGATGCTTCATTCCTTTTTTCTCAATACATATAACTCACTTCTAATCGGAAAGCTCTTCATTAATAGCATTCTTATATACTTACGACATACCTTGTCAACTGGTGGAACAAAACAAACGTTGTGCATAATAATGGCAAACCTATAAAACGCATGCCACCACTGACACACTGTCTCTGGGATTGAATGCAAAAGCATAGCATGACCTTTGTATTTGTTGCAAAAGTAGCAGAGAATTGCATAAAGTTTTAGATCATTCATACAGATTAGCAAGTCCGTCTAAAGGTACGCACACAGACAGATTCAGAATTGTGCAAAGGGCAAATTGCATGTACACATGGTACATTAATGAGATGAAACGGGATTAGGTAAATCATAGTCATGTCTTACGGCAACATAAACATGCATTATCTTACCATCATCAACCAGCAAACAACAAACAAAAGTAAAGTTCATGCACAGGTCGCATTTCACAATGCACCTGTTGCATTTGAATGACTGCATGTTTAGAGAGATCATTGTTTTGAAGGATGTGTTCTGCAGCATAATACGTAATTAATTATAATAATTGCAACGCAACCTCAGATGAAATATACAAAGTTCGAGATTAGAAAGTTATCATTTTAGTTGGCCACTTGCCCTACGCATTGTTGTACCCGTCAGTCATGCGTGTGTAAGTATGGATCATCATTATTACAAAACAAAAGAACCAATTATTTGCCAACACTTCATACAATCATAATAGGACAGGAGAAACTAAAAGAATGAAATTAGCAGATGTAAAATGGGGTAAGGTGCGACATCAGGATGATTTTCTTAGTAGAATTGCTATGGAATTTTACCTAAAATCTTAAAGTTCTTGTGCTCTTTGAAGCGACGTATTTAGTACAGATGAAAACAATACTTTTATGACATTTTTATTGATTTGCGTCGGTTACAAACACACAAATTAGTTTATGCACTTTGGTTTATTTGTATGCATTTGTCATTGTTGTTTCACATTGGTGAGCAGCACGCAGTGTGGAATCAGTTTCAGTAGTTCTCATTCCGACTTTTTTTAGAAAGTAAAAATGGCCAAGTTTGATTTGATTTTACTGACAATTAATACCCTTGGCATCGCTCTCGGTGAATAAAATTAAAACATTTAATAAAAAGGCTTTTCACTTCGCCCCCATTTCTCATGCACCGACAAATTGCAATGGCAACCACCATTGTGGAGCAGAGATTACAATCGATGATGAATGCCCTGCCGTCACCACCACAATATGAAAACTAATAATTTCTTTCATCTATTATTTTTTGCAGGAAGTCGTTTGTTAAGTTTCAAGAAATCCTTCTGGGCGAAATCCGCAACTTCAGTTGTTTCCCCATCGTCACAACCCTTCAGAGATAAGAATGACACGCAGAGGATCATTCATTTGTTAAGTTCAGTCCCTTTGTTTCGTAAACTGGGCAATACTTTTTTGACGAAGTTAAGCCAATATACAAATGAGGTAAGCACGGTTCCTTTTTACAATTATTATTATTCTCCCAGTCAGAAAGCCACCGCTATTTTAAGAAGTGAAATGGAAATTTTGCAATTAATTCTTTAATAATAATGGTGCAAACAGGAAATCTGTAAATATGTTTTGACGTTTTAAAAGCAAAAGTCAATGTTTGAAAAAAAAAAAGTATTGTAAATGCTTTGAATTATTTTATGCGCTCAGTATTTAAGTTCAAAAGCTAACCCAAGTATCAATTAATTTAGGTCAATTACGACTGCGGGGAGTACATCATACGACAAGGAAGCAGGGGGGAGTATCTCTATATCTTAATGTCAGGAACGGTAAGCAAGCGGATTATCATTATCAGTTAAGAGTAATTAAGATGTCGTGGTGTTTATTGCATTTTTTCTCTGCGCAATTTTAAAGCCTTAGAACTTTTCTATTGCTGCTGTGTTTGTCACACTTCAAGCCTTTTACTTTTTCTTCTGACAACCTCCGCATCCGTGGGTGCAAAGCATTTAGAAGCGGATGAATGTCAATAAAATTGTTAATCGACTATTATTCCACTCGCACACGACTTGATTATCATCCTGTGTTGATATTAATACACTTTATCCTCAAGTTAAAGTGTGTTGACATGGTTCCCAGAACACGCTTGTTTTATTATCATTTCAATTTCCGTATAATTCATTATTGTCTGTCGACGTTAAATGCTCATTGTTGATTTGCTATGCTTTTTTCATGTAGGCTAAGGTTACATTCTTGTCTAATCGTAATGGAGAAGAAATTTACTTGAAGACTTTACATCCGGGTGATTTCTTTGGCGAAAAGGGGCTTCAGGGGTGAGTATAATTTATACATATCGTAGCATAATTTCTGCATAGCATTTTCGCGTGAAATTGAATTTACCTTAGTTTGTATTTGGCAACATTTTATCAAAGTAAGACAATAGCATATGGTTGCACATCTTGCAGGGAAAAAGGGCATTTAGCAAGAAAAATCCTGTGTGACTTGATGATAAGTTGGTATGTGCTACATATAGACGCAGATTACCCAACTGCATGCAGGATTCACACTATCATTTAACTTTAATCGTCATTATAAATGCTTATACAAATTGCTTTTTAAGCCATTGTGCTGGGGCACTGATAAGGTAATTATAATGGTTTTGTGTATGAAATTGCAGATCTAAGATTAACAAGAATTGTGTCATGACTACCGATGAAACAGCCACATGTCTTCAAATGGCTGAAGAAGGGTTTGACCAACTGATGGCAAAAAGTGGGGATGTTAAAAATCGGTTTCTTGATAAGTCCAAGCAAACTTCGTTGTAAGTCACTAGAGATTGGTTTATAACATGACGTTATCGCTTTATAATTTCCGTTCTAGAAATGAGGGGTTTGGAAGAATCGAGCTTGAGGATTTACGCTTAATTGCAACGCTTGGGATTGGAGGATTTGGACGCGTGGAGTTGGTCACTTTAGCGTCCGATCAAAATCAATCTTTCGCTTTGAAGAAAATGAAAAAGTGCCAGGTACATAAATGCTGTTTCAAATTAATGGGATCTAAGAAAACAGCAAACTATAATTGAATACATTGATGTTGGCAGATTGTGGCCACTAGACAAGTGGAGCACATCAAGTCAGAAAAGAGTATTTTATTGGAAACAAACTGTGATTTTATAACGAAACTGTACAAAACTTTCCAAGATGAGAAGTATTTATACATGATGATGGAGTGTTGTCTTGGGGGAGAACTATGGACTATTCTTAGGGACAAAGGCCATTTCAATGACCACACTGCAAGGTGAGACCTTTTTTACATTCTGGATAATGTGAATTTGCATACATGGTTGTGGTATCTATCTAAACTTCAGATTCTACGTGGGATGCGTCCTTGAGGCTTTGAAGTATCTTCACAACAAAAATATAATTTACCGGGATCTGAAACCAGAGAACTTACTGCTAGACACCAATGGCTATCTCAAACTGGTGGATTTTGGCTTTGCAAAACGTTTAGAAGTAAGTTGGCAGTGATCGTGCTATGGTAGACTTATTAAATGACCATCTGACTTTAGGGCAATAAAACCTGGACCTTTTGCGGCACTCCAGAATACGTGGCTCCGGAAGTAGTTCTCAACAAGGGCCATGGAATAACTGCGGATTACTGGTCTTTGGGAGTTCTTATTTATGAATTGCTAACCGGAACGCCTCCTTTTGTTGGTATGCTCTTATTCATGCGCATAATGCCACAGGCTACATTTACTGGTGTTTCCTAGGCGGTGATCCGATAAAGACTTACAAGTTGATTTTGAAGGGGATTGACTACATTGAATTTCCTGAAACTGTTTCCAAGCATGCATACATCCTTATCAGAAAATTGTGTCGAGAGAACCCAGAAGAACGCCTAGGCTACCATCGAGGACTTGGTGACATAAAACGCAACAAGTAAGTGAGCTACTAATTCTTTGTGGGAATTTGAGACTGACTGGCTTTTCTACTTTGTAAAGGTGGTTCGATGGACTGGATTGGAGTGGCCTTAGAGCAAAATCTTTACCACCGCCAATAATACCAAGAGTGCAGGGTCCCCATGACAACAGCAATTTTGACAATTATCGTCCAGATGGCACCGGATCTCCGCCAAACGAGCTTAGCGGATTTGACTGGGATTTTTAGGACTGATCTTTATTTTAAACATGAAATTATCAATTTTATATCACGACAACAGCGTCAGAAACCATTGAAAAAATATGTCCTGAACAAAGATTATATAAATAATGTCAAACAAAACCAATACTACAGTGTCAATTTATAAACTAAAGTCATCCGGTGGTTTGTCCTTGAACAACCGAACCGGCAGTTGACTGACTAACGTCATCTCGCAATAATTTCTTAACTCTGCTGCCAGGAGAAAGATTCACCGGGTACTTGGTTCTGATTCTGATGACCCATTATTGGAAATCTCAAAGACGTTGTCCCAGGTTCAAACTCGCTGTTCGTGTCATAGGCGGATGGACTTTTTTGTGTTGACGATACTATGGGAATTCTGCGTAGCACTATATTCAAAAAAGATTCTTTTACTACTTCAACTCCTTTTTTTGCAATTTGATGTACGGACTTACCTTCATTAACTCTTTTCTGCTCTTCCGATGAGAATGCATATGGCAGACCAGCTTGAACATCAACAACAGGATTGTTCGCTTTCCCGTACTAAATTGTGTCACAAATGATTAGTTGGACAGTTTAAAACCAAAAAGAAGAAGAATATTGACAGTTACCAAACTGTACGACCGAACGGGGGCTTGATAGTAATCCGAAAAATAGTCCTTGAAATATTTTTGAAACAGGCTGGTCCCTTGCGAATTAGTATGGTGCAAATTACACAGCACAGTAATTAAAAGACAAACGCTTTGAATTCTCATCTTGCCCCGAATGTATTTAAAACCTCAAAAAACTGAATCCCTTTGCACCAATAAATTAACCAGTGAACAATCTTTCTCGTGCACCTAATCTCGCTACTTTTTGTGAACTGAGCATACTTCTATAAAAGTTTGTCTGAAGAAGACCAGGTCATCCAGGACTAAAGAAAGAAATAGGGCATGAATGTAGGACATACAGGTTGGAATTCAGGATGTTGGTCTAACACATAAACTTGATATAAACAAACAAACCATTTGAGAAGCAGGGCATGTTGAGATTTTAAGAGAATCAGGTAATGTTTAGTTCCTACAGACATAGCCTAGTCTGCAAACAAGTAGTATTACCTTGAATTCCAATGTCTTAAGATGACCAGACATGTTTTTTTGTTGCTCATTGGGTGAGCTACCACAGTCACTTCCATAGAATTTGCAACAGTTGGCATTTATTGATCCTTCCTATACTCTTTTCCCTTTCTCCTTCTCCTTCCAAAAGAAAGCAGTGAAGATAAAAGGAGAAAAGCACCTGTTAATTTGATCACGACTTTCACTTTCACCGAGATTTGTTTTCAAGAAAGACTGTCTAAGAACATGTCAGAAATACGATCACCAATCTGCTACCTGTCCCGAAAAGAATGTTTCAGTGCATCCCACAGATTACACAGGTATTATTATTTATTGAAAAAGTACTTTATAAAATTGTACGTGGTCTTGTGTATAGTGAAAAGCTGAGTGCGGCAGAAAATCTGGAAATCTTTGGGAAATGTAACAATCCAAACGGCCACGGTCATAATTATAAAGGTTTGTCTGATTGATCTACAAATGATAAAGCTTAGGTGTAGTCATCATCAAGTATCTTGATTTATCAAACAGTTGAAGTCACTGTAAGGGGACCCATCGACCCACTGAATGGGATGGTAATGAATCTATCGGACCTCAAGGTGGCCATGAATAAGGCCGTCATGGAGACCTTGGATCATAAATGTATTGATAAGGACGTTCCATTTTTTGCATCAAGTCAGTCTGTTAGCTCTGTGGAAAACATCACAGTTTTTATATGGAACGAACTGAAAAGGCATCTGGACTCCCCAAGTATGCTGTATAAAGTGAAAGTCTGGGAGACGGACAAAAACGTTGCTGTGTACAAAGGAGAACTCGAGTAACAAGCGTTTTCTTTCTGCTATAATCCATTTATTATAATAAATCACTTCTTTAAAAAATTTATAAATGTCGTTTGTCCATCGTTGCACAGAGTGAATCAATAAATTAATAATTAAACTGGAAAGTTAAGCATCATAAGACCATACATGGCGTTTCATCATCATCATCATCACACTTAATACAGAACTTCTCTACATGTATGAGGTACAAGAACACATGTATTTCCTAAGTCTAACAATTACGGGTACTACTTACTTAATTGTAACAACGATGATAATTGTCTAATGCACAGAGCTAGATATATCGCGTATATGAACATTTCAGGCAGGACGAAGTTCTGAAAATGGGAATGGAATGATTTTCAGTCTTGACTATGATTGTGATAAAAGGGACTTCAACGGTGACGAATCTTCTCTTTTGTGTCTGAAGCCATTTTATAAATACGACGTAGGTAGAGTTATAATAAAATTACTTCAATGGTATATTGTATCGTCTTAAGATTGCGGACATGATTACAGCAGCATTCCCTCTCTCCTCATCACAAGAGTAAAGATGAGACCATTGTGGAATAAACTAACATTAGATCGGTTCTTAAAATGTAAATTAAGGTTATGGATTCTAAAACATTTAACGTAGTAATACCACATATATTTATAACAATATTATAAAAATACAAGAGACGATGGAATATAATATGTTAGCGCATTGTACACTCCACAAGTACCACTCGCTTGTTCTTAACAATTAATGACTTCTTTGTGAGAGGCACACTATTAATTACATAAAATATTATCATGTGACAAAGTAAGTAGAAAGACTGAATACAAAAAGTACAAAGTATTCATTGAAAGTGTAAGGCAAACAGCAAGGAAAAAGGTAATGCTGGCAGCTAACGATGGTAGCATTTTACCCCTGAAGATACTAAAAATTGTTATAGGAATGGAAAAATGGAAACACCTATACCCAAAGTCTATTCTAGTGAAAGCATAGGCCGAAGAGATATTTTTACAAATTAAGCAACAGTACAATATTATGTTCAACTTCTCTGAAAGCACAAAAAAGGGAAAGGACTTGACATTAGCTAATAACTTTTTCCGGACCAACTTGTAGTAAAAATATGGCTGGAGTGGACTTTGGTCTTTGTTATATAATTGGTAAACTAGAGCTAACACCATGCTTCTGGAGGTGGGCCGGGATAGCTTTCATCGTCACTAGATTGTCCACTAAAATGGAAAAGTTTGCAAGTTAGGAAAAAGGGTTCAATATAAAATTATAATGATCGGAGCAGACTTACCCGTACATATCGGCTAATTTTTTAAATCGCGGACCAAACGTAGGTAAATAGTCGAAGTTTAAGTCTCCATCATCTGTTCCTGACGCCAGGGATGACAAAGACCCAATAGAATTACCATCCCCTTCATAAGCATAATTTCGAACGTCGTCATAGGGCAGACCATCAGGGTCTTCGTCCACTTTTTGCTTACTCCCCTGTAAAAAGCTCGATATGTCTGGACCGTCTCCATTCTCTGGGGCTAAACAAAATAAAAAACCCATGGAGATAAAACTCTAACTTGTTACTTTTGTTCAACTCTACCTCTTGACACGGGATACATTTGCATCTTGTCTGGAGATCCAATAAAATGACCATTGGCAGGCTTCATAAGTACAGATAAGTCGTAACCAGTTTGGTCTCCTTCACCACCACCCTCATCGGAATAGTTGATTATGTTTTCACGAACATCGTCACCAAGTTCTCCTTTGACTTCTTCATAACTCCTCCTTTTACGGTAGAAGACAAGGGCGATTATCACCATAGTCAAGACCAACAAGCAGATGAGAAGGATAATGATGAAGTTGTAGTCAACGCCAAGACTTGCTTTTACTGGCAATGGAACGGCATCACACGTACTAACGTTGAATGTAGAGTAACTCGGTTTTCCCAAGTCAAAGTACTAAATAACAAACAAGTATTAAATGCATATTCAAATACGTAGACAATTATCCATACCTCTCCGTTGAATGACAAGTTGGCAATGCATCCAAGAAACGGAGATCTGGTTGGCACGGACACCCAATTCATTGACTTCTGGAGGCTCGAGGGGTTGAACGACACTCCTCCTAGTTGAAAAGGTCCATTTACATTCAACTGTGTGTTTGATCCTTCTGGACGAGCCGTTCGGTAACAAACTACTTCATTTTTACGACAATCGCCAATTCTCATGGAAATTATCTACAAGGATAATGTAAATTATTGTCACTTTACAGGAAATAATCAAGTGAAACTTACTGAAGGACTCCACATTATGTGCACTTTGTGGGGCACGCCGTTTGCCAGATTCGGTGACTGGGAAAGTTCCATTCTGGTTACACCACTTCCATAATTCATTAGCAGGAGTGGTTTTCCATTGGTCAATTCCAGAGATACGTAATCTATGCATGAATCGTTATTTTTATAAAATTCATTGTCTCTCCTCTACTCTAAAACAAATGTACCTGTTACGCTTGAACGGTAAATTGGGCCATTGTAAAATATCAATCCATCTTTGGAGGTCGTTGTGAATTCGAGATTTAGGCTGGAATCGTTGCAAACTGTCAATGATTTGAACCACGCGTACCCTTCTCCACTAAGCGACATGGAAGTGATTTCACATCTTGGTCCGTCAAACGAAGGGTCACATTCACATCTGTAATATAAAATTCGTGGGTCAACAATGAATCAAACCTCAAATACGGATGGGGAAACTATGGGAACGCTTACCTAAATCCTTCAACACCACCCCCACTGACACAAATGCCATTATTCAAGCACGGGTTCGGTTCACAATTATTAGGAGCTTGGAAAACGGAGCAATTGCAGGTAGGCTTCTCGAAGGCATGAACGCCAACAAAAGATGTCTTGTTTGTAAAAATATGTAACGGGATGTCACTTTTGGCCAGCACATTTGTGCAACTGGATTCGCAGAAGTGCTTCTCCTTCAGACACTCGTCAATTCCAATGATGTTTATGTTTAATTCCAAAAGCTTCTCCAACTAATAGTAAACAGGACAGTTAAGTACTTTCATTGATGCATGTATCTAGTATGATGTTACCATGTCCTTCGATTCCGCAAGCTTTCCATTTAACCGTTCAGTCTTCCAGTAGGGAGAATTATGGACGGAGTACCGCACGTCAAACAAATTTGTATCAGTATTGGAATAAGGAGAGTTTCCAACCGTAAAAACATCTACATTATCCTTGGGGACATCAAAAATCCTGGCAAGTTCCATTTGCAGTCTATCTTTCTTGCTCAACCCCTAAAGCACAAAATCAATTGTTTTGTCAGATTCAATGGCACAAAAATTGGATGGATACCACAACAGAAGACTTCTCTTACCGTTCTGTCTGGCTTAATAAAATTTTCCTTTGACGATCCCATGAATCGTATTGACCCAGAATTATCAACAGCTTCCTCAGGAATTCTTTTTACAGTGACGCTGACTTTTCCGGTTACTTTGCTGTTCCATTTATTGTCTTCCACCTGTGTCATAAAAAATGATCCATGTTGAGAACTAAGTTAATGTGTGATAAGCTACTAAAAGTACCTGGAAAGTCAAATTGTGAACGCCGGGTTCAACAGATGCCTGCATGTTGATATAACCAGTGTACGGATCTACTGTAAAGTAGGAATTGGTACTCATGATGGTGAACATTTTATTGGGCAGATCCCAATCGTCAGGATCCTCCACGTAAACCCGACCAATTGCAAAAGGATTCTTCTCTTTGTATGTATAAACGAAGATAGAACTTTCCCCGTCTTTCATGTCGTTGTCATTTTCGTCACCAATGATGACAATCAAGTAGCTGATTCCGGTTTTGGAAGGGCTACCGCTGTCAGTAATCGCAATTGGGATTTTATACTCCTTCTGTTCTTCGCGATCAAAGTTGTCCTTTCGGGCCTTTAAAGTTTTTCCTAAACATCCATCAATATTCAATTAATACTAATACGGGGGCAAAACTACAGGTTTGTCTGCTATACCATCAATAGTAAAATATTGCTTAATAAGTGGATCTGCTGAAGAATCGATCCTGTAACTGAAAGGCGCTCCATTTTCCGGTCCATCTTTATCAGTGGCATCCAACTGTGTTATAGGCCCATGCAGTTGATTTTCATTCCACACCACAGGATTTTGTGAGGACAGAACAGGCTAAAACAGAATTCGGTACAGGAACTTCCTCGACGATGAAGAATGACATGACATTAGCTTACCGCATTATCGTTGATATCGATTAAATTAACAATGAGGTAAATGTAACTGTCAAGTTTCGTTGGAGTTGACCCCCACTCATCCGAAGCGCCTACTCCCACCTGGTAAAACAGTTTGTCTTCTCTGTCAAGTGGCTTGGTGACTTTCACACATCCATCTTCAGGTCCAACGCTAAAATGTTCCTTTCCAGTGTGAATGAAGTACGTCATGTTTTGAGGGGCATTTCTGTCAGCAATATCGGGGTCGCGTGCTCTGACACGAAATATGCAGTCATTGGGTATAGATTCTTCAGTTATCGTTGTGTTGAGTGGCATTTCATCAAATTGAGGGAGTCTGCAGATAAGAAATAAGTTTAGACATTGCGACCCCATTGATAAACTGCACTTACTCGTCGTTTATGTTTTGGATGGAGATTCGAACTTTCGTTTTTGCTTCAAAGTACGAATCGAAAACCCGGATGGTAAGGTCATACTAAGCAGAAAAGGATGACTTGCATTAAATTCAGCAAATGCTATTTCAATCAAATAGTTTACCTGTCGAATCTTTTCGTAGTCAAGTCTTTCTTTCACTGTGATCACTCCACTTGTGCTCGTGCTTCGAATGGCAAAGGCTTCGCCAACATTCCCTTCAGTAATACTGTACTGAAGCACGGATGCTAAAGAAGTAAGAAAGTGTTATTGTACATAGTCAGGTGAAACTGGTGCTAATTTGTCATACCAGTATCTGGGTCTTTCGCAAGAACTTCCACAACAACACGACCTGTGTCAGCGTCTTCACTCATCTCTGCTTCATAAAAGTCCTTAACAAACTCGGGCTTGTTGTCATTTTTGTCGGCGATAACTATCTTCAAAGTGGCCGGTCCTATATTTTACAAGTATTAGTAGGGCATAGATACCACAAGTTCCAACAACTTACGTTCGTTGGGCAGTCCATTGTTTAACACGACGGAAGGGGCACCGTCCTTTGCATACACAATGAGTTGATATGTATCTTTGACCTCTCTATCAAACATTCTCTTGGTTCGGATTTCCCCACTTATGGGATCGATGCTAAAGTTGTTCTCTTCGCCCGATTTCAGATAATATGTGACTTCGTTGTTCGGAGAAGTGCCGTCAGTGTCGATGGCTCGAACCCTCATTACGGATGTGCCGATGGGTTCGTTTTCGAGTACTGCTCCAGTGGTAACTTCCGTGAAATAAGGCTTCTCATCATTTTTGTCATTGACCACCACAGTAAGCAAAGTCTCTGCGGCCAAGTTGTACTTATTCTGCAAAAGTGATAAATAGTTTTGAAAGGTTGCTACGACGTTGTTAATTACAGATGAACATACCTGAGCACGTATGGTTAATTGATATTTTGCAACGGATTCGTAATCGAGTTGCCTGTCTAACTTAATGTGGGCAGTATTCTTCCCTTCAGTCTCCAAGGTAAAAATGGCTTCCTTGTTGGTAGGCTGTGTTTGACCATTTACCAGCTCAAAAAATACAAGTTCGTCATCCGCATTTGATCTGTAGAAGAAAAATTGTTGTAATGCTAACTCTGATTTGCACACATTTTGTAGAAAGTTACCTCGCCGTGAACTTTGCAACGGGAATGGTTAAGTTATGTATTGATTCATCTAAGTACACAAGGGTGGTCGGATTGACAAACTCGGGAGGTCGTTGTGAAGGTTCAGCTACTACAATGGACAAGTCAGTCATGGCACTCAAAGGGGGTTTCTGGAGAATAGACACAAAAATCAATTACCACACAAGTTTACAAACTATGATGCTAATACTTACGCCTAAATCTTGAGCCACGATTCTGAGCTGAAATTGTTGCTGGTTCTGAAAAATCAAATGACACATAATCACTTCGTGAACTAACGTCCATGGCATTCTCAATATACCCCAATTCGTTTCCTAAGTGTAATCTCGCCACTTTGTTGATTAATCTCAAAGAACTCCACGTCACTGGGGTTTTGAGGATGTGGGTCTATTTTGTATATGACTGTTCCATTGTTTCCGTCATCGATGTCAGTGGCAGATATCCTCATGACGACCTGTCCAATTCCTAAGTCTTGAGGCATCGATTCTTTGTACTCCTGTAAACGTAAATGAATGAATTACATCCATGATTCCATACCAGACTTTCATAAAAACTGTGTTGGTGGTCATAACATGCAGAGTTTGGGCAAAAGTTGGCAGTGACAGTACATACATT
The DNA here is from genome assembly GCA_034696445.1 of Isotomiella minor. Classification (NCBI taxonomy): domain Eukaryota; kingdom Metazoa; phylum Arthropoda; class Collembola; order Entomobryomorpha; family Isotomidae; genus Isotomiella; species Isotomiella minor. The sequence continues at coordinate 21,163 of JAQIWU010000398.1, forward strand.
AATTCAAATATTTCAGAAACTCAATACCTTTCGTCTTTTGATGTAAACCGTCTTACCATTAGCAAGCATGAAATAATTTAGTTTTATTGTTAATACGAAGTCTTTCATTTAATTGATTGGTACATTTTAAGAAAGCAATGAAGGTCAGGTATAGTTAATGGTGCTTACATATTTGTCCAAACTGGGGTTCCAAGCATGTTCAGGAACGTACGAGCCTTGATTAAATCTCCTGAAAATGTAGTCAAATACAAATTATTAGCATTACGTTCCAAATCCTTTGAAACTCTTGACGCACCTTGACAGTAAGAACTGAGCTGTGTTATCATTGATGTCGGTTATTTGTACTTTGAGGGTACATACAGCGTCCAAACGGGGGTTGCCATTGTCAGAGGCTTGAACCGTAACGTAAACTTCCTTCTCCTTTGCTGGTTCATCGCGATCGAATATCTGCGGTTGAATGAAACATGTGAAGTTGTAATCCATAAATCATGCAATACGATTTCATACTTTTCTGGTTGTAATCAGCCCCGTGTGTTCATCTATGGCGAACGAGGCAAACATTTCATTTCCAGAAACTATCGAGTAAGTCACTGTGCCCCCTGTCTCCTCCTTGTCCGCGTCTATGGCAGTAACCTAGAGAGAGAGAGAAAGAATCTTGGCTCAACACATGCATCATAAACCACAGGAAGTGACATAGCGAACTATATATGTATGTACCTGTATCACAGCAGTCCCTGGAGGTTCTCCTTCCGGGATCGAAGGTCTATAATTATTACAGTCAACGAATTCAGGCTTGTGCAGATTTTGATGCATAGACCTCTCTTCAGGCTGAAGGAAAACAAAAAAAACATGAACGTAATTAGAGATGACGTAGTAATATCGGATGAGCAGTGGGACAACTCTTACCATGGGAACAAAATTAAATGGGTCAGAGGATGCCCGGTTGTCAGACACGTAGCTTTGAAACTGGGGAGTAATGATGTCCCGTCCATGCCTTCTGCTGCTAACCCTTTGTTGTTCCTCTCCATGATGTAGTCTGTGTCGTCTATGACCTGAAATAGACAAATAGGCCAATTAAGTTTTCATTAGCAACTTGTTGTAGCTCAGCGCCTTGTTTCCAAACTTCCTCAAGGCTAGTTTGTTAAATCAAGCAAAGTGAAAGCTGCTACTTATTCTAAATTAGGCAAGCAGTCTTGCTAGCCTATGCCACGCAATTTGCTCTCCCGACCACCTACTCAAAGAGAAAGGTCTTTCCTGTTTTACTAAACAGCGATGTCTCTACTTCATTAGGAATGACTGACATGTAGGAATGAAAGTGTCAGAGGTGTACGTTTCCGTTCGTTTTCAGTAAATTTGCTGCTGGGTTAAGTTGTAGACTGACTGTGGGACAAGACAAGAGGAGGAGGTGAAAGCAAAGTGATGAAAAGGAAAGGAACTGTTGGCATTCTCATTAAGGACATCATCACTCTTGAATGAACATTGTTTTGATTTTGGATTGGAGTTGTGGAGTCAAGTACTAAAACAACTCGATTTAAGTGGATAAAACACAACTGTCACATTAAATAATGCCAACAAAGGCAAGGAACCAAACCAGAGAGAGTAAGTGGCTCATTTATTCAAGCCACTACAAAAGGAATGCCCCATCCATCCTCTCTTCTTACGCCTGCCTACAGCCTACCCATCGAAGACAGTTCCTTTCAAGTCTTTGAATCTTTATCTTGTTAATTCTCTGTAAAAACATTTCGCTACCTTTTAAATTGTTTTTGGTTCACGTTTCCTTCTAATTCTCTGTAAATGAGACGAGAGCACCTTGATAAATAAATAAAACCACAAACAAGTCAAAGAAGAAAGGAAACAAAGCTGGAGTAGTCAACTTGTGAGGGAGGGGTGCTTCTGCTTTGGCTCGGAAGTTATCTCTTTCCTTCAGGCAGGTACCAAAGTCTGACTCACTCTTCCATTTTGGAAGAAGAGTTTCAAATGGAACAGACAAACTTGGTAAATATACACAATGCCCACTCTCCATTCCCATTCCCACTCTAAAAACTCATAATAATGGAACTACTAAATACACTCGTCCCATATCCGGGCTTCACGTAACGCAAGTGTATACAATGACTTTGTAAAATCCTTCCCTTTGTGTAAACTCAGTAAAAAGCTAACAAAAAGCGGATCATGAAATTTCAATGTTTAAAACCCCTGCATTGTCTCACATTTCCACATAAAGGATTAAATGGACCATCTTTCTCAATATTACTTAACACACTCATTCAATTATTCATCTAAAGACCTGTACTAATCGATGCCCGTTCGACTTTTAGCTTCCATGACAAGAGTCATTGTTATTCTCGTTCTTTTATTATGACCGGTACGAGGCTCCCTTACGTCATCGGTTGGTCGCTTTGCTTGGAAATCGTACCATTGGATGCTTTCACTAGCATAAAACTGAGAAACAGGGTTTCAAAAAAGCCCTCGTATTTAAAGGTGGAAAAAGAGGGACCCCAAGGAACCATTTTCCTTCAACAGTTCAATTTGGCGAAAGGAGCTCTACAGATACGCATCTATAAGGTAACAATTTGCATAATTATTGCCTCCGCTGCAGCAGTATTGCCCCTATTTTCTTTTACTTTCTCTATATATGAATCCCCTCCTACAACGGATTAAAATGTTAAAAAGCTCTTCAAAGCACCCAGGCATGGCCAATCCCTATACTCGCACTTTCGGAATCTTTTAAATGGAAAAGGCATTAGAGCAAACAAACCACAACAAACGCGGAGGAGAAAGAAAAAACGGTGATGCAAGTCAAGTCCATTGTCCGTATACAAAAGGGATGATGCTTAATGAAATTCAAACCATGTGAGTTGGAGGAGCTAAGAGAAAGAACTTGAAACCATTAGTTTTATCTCCCAAGCAAGGATAATCCTAAATTGCATTTCTTGGTTCATAATAAGAAAGATAGGACCGTGTAATGGAACCCAGCTCAACTTTTAGTTTCCAGTTTTACTCACAATGCAATACAATATGGATGACACGCAGGCAAAAAAAAGTAAAAACAGACACAAGATGATAAGTGCATGGGTTTAAAAACGACGAGGGCCTTCATTTCATTTCCTTCTAGTTTTTCTTCTTCGGTGTAATGTGATACTTTAACTCAACTTATCTGAACCACCTAACGCAAATATAATGCACCACCGTGTGGTGCCGCAGAATCCATTAGCCAAATTTGGAGACTTCTTTTCTTTTAAGCCTGATTCTTCCAGACATATTACTCTTCTTCCTCTTCCTTCTCTTCAAGGAGGAAACTTGTCAGTCTCCCGTGTTAAAGATATACGTCACATTAAAAGGACATAAACAGCTTGTGTCAGCTTACATCCATTAGGCATACAGAGATAGTTTTTAATGGTCGGTTCATATTCACTCATGTTCTTCCTATAATTTATTTTCCACCCTTTAAAAGTTGTCGGATAAATTACAAGACCAGTCCAGTCAGTCGCCATATGACACTAATTTATATGGCATTAATTGTTCGATTATATCAGCCATAAAAAGTTTATACATTTCCAGGTCACCCTGGATAAAAGGTGGAAATAAGGGAGTACCCTTGTCTGCCATTTTGGGAATTAGGTGAATAAAGACAATCAAAAAACGAAGCAGAGTTTATAGTCCAACAGAGGGTTGTTCCTACACTTTTCCTTTGTGGAGGGAAAGGATAAAGGAATTTAACTTTTAACCAAACACTGATAGTCTCACACGCTTTTGACGAATTTTTGGCTGATACGCTTTAGGTGTTAATGAAAATGTCTAAGGTAAATGGAAACAAATCAGCGAATGTAATTTTCTTTCCTCGATAGTCTGTAAAGTAAATGTTAGCAAAAAGGCACTGTTCCACGAGGAATTTGAAGTTTGACATGACTCTAATTGTTCTTTACGCTAGTTTAGGAACTTCTCTTTGCTCATTCCTGCCTGAGCAAAAACTCGATTCCTTTGAAGAACTTGGCCAATTCCCACCTGAGCCTAAAGGCAAACTTATACTTTATTGAAGACGGTTGACGCTTTCTTTCTTTACTCACTCTTTTCCATCCCATCCTTTCCTATCCTACGCACTTCCGAGTCTTAAAGTTAACTTCTTTTACTCAGTGAGTCAGTAGTGATGGCAATTACTGCAGTGTACACGAACGCTACACAACCAAGTGAAACAGTTCCTGAAGTTATTAGCAAAAGTGACACTTAATTTTCTGCTGTCGCAGATTTTTAGTGTCTCGGAAAATGAGGGTGATGAATGGCAAATCAAATTTTATCTTGCATGTCTTCTTTCTGACACGAAAAAGGCAGAGAGAGGAGAAGAAGAAGAAATAATAAATGAAATGGAGTTCGCTGGGAGGCAGAAGACTAGACTTTTTCTTTTATTTCACCGAGTCCATTAACTTGTAGTCGGAGCGAAAAAAGTGAAAATTATTATTGTCTCCTTGGCAGGTAGAGAAGAAATTGTATTAATTTGAGCTCATCAGCGAGGACGGGTTTAATCATAGACGTCAACCCCGCACGACGTTCAGGATTCAATTCGTTGCCCCCACCTCATCAAATGTAATACGATGGAGGAAGGAAGGGACCTGAGAGAAAGTTGAACCATTTTTGTGTGTGTCGCATTAGTACTTATGACAAAAGCATAAATCCATTCAATTCAATACAGAAAAAAAACAGCAATTGCTGGCTCGCTTTGCATGTCAGAGAAATATTGTTTCCATCATCAATACCCAATGCCTATGAACATAACTCGTGTGTATGTATGCGAGATCGGGAAGTTGTATATGGAGTGGAAAGTGAAAGTGGTGTCATGCTGTGCGAACTTAAGCCACCCTCCTGCCGCCGACAATAAAAAAGAAATAACGATACATTTTCTTGTATTGCAGTCGTTTCTAAATAAAATCACTAAAAAGCCCAAACGAACCTGAATCCAGAGAGCAGAGAACACAATGAGAAACAGCCATTGCTCATACAAACAATTTCAATACAACATAAAAAGATTTCCTTCCATTCAATCATTTGTGGATAAAAAATTGTGCTTTTACTTTTGTCCTTGGTTTAAGACACGTCACGCCAACCTTTCCATTCTCTTTTCCAGTGCAGAGAGTAACACCTTTCAAACCGCAGAGGCTTTGTTATGACAAAATCGCTTTCACAAAAGCGTTTCCTCAGAATTTCTCCAGTCACAACAACAACAGTCTAACTATATAGGCAACACGGTTATTGAAAATACGATCTGAATGCTCCAAAGCAGAGTAGAAAAAGTGACAGCACTAACGATGAATCACAAAACAATAACAATTAATGTATAGGATTTATGAATACATATTTTTTCTAAAACAATGTAATATCTTTCCATATCGCCATGGTACTGGGATCCACCTTTTCTATCTCCCCTCTCTTGCTTTACGTAATATATTCCATTTAGAGGAAAGAACCAAACTTTGTATACTTTCATTATGCCACCCCTCCGTGTTAGGCATGAGAAAGAAAGTGTTGGAGAAAGTGAAACGATGATACGATGTGATGTAACCGAGGAGAGGAGAAATGTAGCAGCAAAAAACAACTCAATTGTATTCAAATGAGCTTTTCCCCTACCTCTGTTCTGTTCCTCTGCCCCATCCATGCATTGTCTATATTTCCAAAGAATTGATATAAATGATGAGGGAAAGACATCCATCCACCCACTTGCATGCTTGCACCCAACTTGTTAATGCCCTGAATGAAATAAAGTTCCATCCAATGTGTGCAGATTTGTGTAAACAGAGTTTCGGAGTAAAAACAGAGGGTGGTAATAATAAATAGTAAATCGCTTTACCAACAACGGAGATAACGAGTTCACAAACTGAAATGAAATGACCCAAGGTATAACGAAATGATGCTATTTACAGCATTGTTTGTTATCCTGGAAAAGCAATTTTTTGAGATCACCTATGCGATATGAATGTCATAACCAAGAGTTATG
>JAQIWU010000399.1:0-27139 GCA_034696445.1 Isotomiella minor
GTGCGACCTTTCTTTGAAAGATCGGTCGCTTTAATTTGAAATATTAAGAGAGTATATGATGTATTACAAATAGGTAGTATAAAAACTGTGAATAGCAAACTTTTGAAACGCTTATTCAATATGCCAACTCCAACAATAAGACGGTATTGACTTGACTGTCAAATCAATCTCTTCATTCTGAGAATTCTCTCTCGATATTTTTAATGAAACCAGCCTCCCCACTTTCTCCACTCTCTTAATCACTTTCTCAACCTCAATATTCACAATCTTTTAATCCGTTCTCTTGGTCCCATTGTATTATTGAGAGCTACATACGTAAATTTAGACCAAATATGTACAAAGACTTTCAACACAAAATGTCAGCATTTTTTACCATCTTTGATAGTCCAGAATCTCTCGATATTTAAACCTTGAAATCAACAATTCATCAACCACTTGAACCTATAATGACCAAATCGCAACCGTTTAAACTATGTATAACAAATGGGTATTACATTTTTGACTGAGATTGAACGAACGAGAAAATTTGAACTATAGTGAAATCAAAGACGTATGAAGCTTATCACTTCCTACCTAACAAAACCTTCCAAATTGCTTAACTATTGTAAATCTTCTTGACGGTCGTGTGTTTCTTGTCTCAACTTGAAATGTTCAATGAGTATGACCCAACCTAATGGCAAACATCCTTATGATGTAATCATGATTTTTGTACTACGTTTTCCAACCGTTATTGTTTGTGATAAAAGTTATAGTAACTGTAATAATCATGCGTACCTGAGGACAGGATATTGTCACTCGATGCATGTAATGTAATGGAAGCAATCAAATCAGTGCTAAACAAATCCATTTAAAAAAAACCTAAAATGCTCGAAATACTTAATGTGTGCTTGAAATGTGTTACAAAATTATCAATGTTTGTCGGAATGGTTATGTATGTGTTGCAGCACTATGTAACGACAATTCTCTTGTATCGTACCTTATTCATTTTGTGATGGAATGTGTACTTATCTGCAGGACTTGAGTTAATTAGTACCTTTAAACTGTATCTGACACATGCATAATGGAGGCAAACTTGGAACCTTATGTGTTGTTCCATGGCTGCCTGAAATGTTAAGATAATTAATGAATCTATGCAAATTTACATTTATACTTATCAGGTTAACGATCAATTCCTGTAGATTTTATGAAGTAAATTTTTTCTATCTCTACCATCGTCAATAATTTCAAACGCCACAGCATAAAATCCTTTCACCAGTCATATCCAGTCACTATGGGGCTAAGTGAGACCCTTGGCCAAATTTTAAGACTGCACCATATTGCTCCAGCCGAAGGGATGATTGTTCATAATACTAATGACTTTTTAGAGCTTTGGGCCCATTCTATAAGCATGGTTCCCATGGGGAATGCCATTGAGAGGGACTAGCAACAGTGAGGTGCCCACGAAGAGGAGTGATCGTTTGGAGGATTTATGATTGCTGCTGTCCCTTTCGTAGAAAGGAATGTGGCTAATCGGACATTACAACGAATAAGCCACCGATTTGCTTTTGTTCTCGTGCACTATCCACATAAGTCCTTATGATAGGCTCATGCGGATGATTCAGCATTAGTCGTCCCAATAATTGATGCCCGAATTCGACGCAGCTCAAAGAAGTCAACACCAACAGCAATTCTTTCTTTATTTTTCAATAAGTCACAGAGTGCGATGCTTGATTGTACTATTATTTCTCAACACTACTTTCATGAATGAATTATACTATTATATATCCTATTAATTTCTGCTCCTACGCTACTCACTGAGGAGATAACTCGTCAGGTATTAATATTTATTACATATTTTACACGTATTGGCTAAAGACATAAATGTAAGCACCGGCAGTTGTCTGCACCATATTCGCCATATCCATATTTGCATCTCTAAAACCACGTTGACATTGGCTTCGAAGTATCCATATTGACCAGATCCATGTCGGACTTGTTCACACAGCATTTGCTCATACCCTTGTCATAGCCATATTACAGAATTCATACTACACCCATGGCCGGACATGCTACGCCATTTCCATATTTGCATATCCATTATCAATTTTTTTGGCATCGTCCCCATGCTTATGGACATTTGGTCATGGTGCAGAGAACTGAGATTGTGAAAAATAATAGAATGAAAATGAACGACAATTTCACCTTCAGCAGAAAGTAAAAGTCGTGAAAGAAATTGGCTGCTGTTTCCAACACGACTTTTTTTATAGCATAAAGTGTTGGTTGTCATTCGATTGACACTGAGGCCTTACTCGGATGAAACAATTTTGATATAGACGCCTCTCATTTTCTCAGTCGTCAATGTGAAAAGTAACAAAAAGATTAAACGGCAAGCAAAGGCTAAAAAAACCTAATTTTTACTCAAAAACTCGGGATGTCAATCAATCCGTCATCATCTCAAAAAGCTATTGCAACTGCGCAGGTTGACGATTTCATAGAAACATGTCATCCGAAGGGCTATTGTTGCTTTAATACTGCAAAAGCCAAAAATTAAAAAAATGTGGCAGATGAGAATGTAACTTTGCAGCAAATGAAACTATAACACTAACTTTCACCACCCTATCTGAAACTCAACGTTAAAATATCATTTCAATATTGAAACGTCAACCAATTATTGAAGTATCATCCCTTAAACTGGGTCGCCTATGATGTCGGTTTTGATTCTGGTGGCTTCTGTTCTTATCCCATTGAGGTTAGCAGCCTGTTGCACAGTGTCACGCCAAGGAGTTGTAAGGAACTTCAATCTCTTTAGGTATAAAAACCAAATTTAGGATTCCTTGATGAATGAAACAGAAATATCCATACCTCTCTCAAAGTTCCTTTTGCAGTGGCTATCTTGTAAAGTGCCATGCCGGGTATCCAAGCAATGCTCGAGCATGTAATCCCCCACCCAAGCATGTTGGCCCATTGTGGGTAGAGGTAGTCGTTATATCTCAACGGTTCACTTCCAAGAAACAAAACACATCCGAGAAGGAACTACGTAGAAAAGTCAATGTTTCAGATAAAAGTCATTAATCACACATTCGTAAAAAGCATAGGATGACTGTCTCCTCCAGATTAGAAACACCAGAATAACGAACAGCAAAAAAAATTACCGCTCACCAAGATAAATATAGGGGCTACATATTTCCAGCAGACTCTCCACCATATTCCAGGATAAGTTCCAATCATTTCCTGGATGTCAGAGCTGAATCGCTCGATCCCTAAAGGCAATTAAGGCATAAAAATCTGTGTCGACATAAGCCCATAGTAAGAGTGGTAAGCAATCTTTCATTTGATGCACGTGTAGCCTAATTATTTTTTCAGTTTACGATTATTCTCGGCGCTAATTGCTCAACCCATAAATTTTGCTGAGGCAGGGTGGGAGTCCACCCATTCCTTAGGTAAACAATCGACTGCTTTTATGATTTTCATGAATAAGCGTATTGCTTTCTCCCATTTGACTCCTCTCCGTCCTCCATGCCCTTTTGAGTAATCCGAATCCCCCATTTATTTGTTTACTTTGGAGGACGACGTGTTGATTAAGGGAGTTGTGGAGGGAGAGGCGAGGTGAAAAATATCTACGTCAGTACAAATATTAAACGAAACTAACCATAAATCCAAGAGACTGCAATCGCTTCAAAGAAAACAGCAAACAGGATGGAGAATCCAGCCGCATACCGTTCCAGCAAGTGAAAAAAGTAAAACCCACCCTGCGAACATGAGGCAAGGCCGACGACAAAGTAAAGAGAAAATAAACATGCGACAAATATCTCTCGATGTGCTCCAATTTTTGGAAACTCGTCCGTAATGGCTGTAATTATCGCCTCAGAACCTCCGAACTATGATCACAAAAAACATCATTAACCCACAACAATCCAAGGGAAATGTAAATCAAATCTCATCCAAATAAATGCCTCATCCACAAAAGATATCAAACCAAGGTCCAGCTTTAGGAAAGGCGTGAAAGAAGATGAAAGAGGAGATGAGGGTTTCTTTGCCTACTTCACTTTCACTTCTCCCTGCCATTATTTTCACTATTGCTATTATTTTGCTTTCCCCCTCTCCTCTCTTTTTATGAACAAACTGGCTGTGTTGTGTGTGTGGACGTGGCTACTAATAGCTTCCTGTCACAACCGTCATTACTTTGCTTTCCCTATTGTATACTTGTTGCTGACCTGAATTGAAGGAGCGTCATTTCATTTGACTTGTCCCTCTTCTTCCCCCCACCTCTTATGAGGTACTTACGTTACGTGATATTGACAATTGACTGGCAATAAAAGTGACAATTTAGATTAGACTCACAGAACTGTCCAGCCCCAGAGTGAGAAGCATCATGAAGAAGCAAAGTGCCCAAAATGTAGAACCTGGCATTGTAGCGATGGCTTCTGGATACACGACAAACACCAACCCGGGTCCTTCTTCCGCAACTTCCTACAGTCAATCCAAGAGTAAAAGTCAGAAACCAAGACGCATTTCCGTTTTCTCTTTCTCCCAATCAATCATGTTTCGCTGAGGTTTTTAACAGTCATGATTTTTTATTTTTCATGCTTCTTTAATTTGTTTGGAGAAAGAGAAAGGAAACGAAAAACTGAGGAAGAAATATCTACAAGAAAATGTTGCTGTTGAGAAAAAAAATGTCTAACCTCAATTGGTTTTTTGCTTTGCTGTGACATGTAGCCCAAGACAGCAAACACGACAAATCCAGCAATAAAGCTTGTTGCAGAATTGATGCAACTCGTTAGAATGGCATCTCTGAAATTTTCAAATACACAATAGTTTTCCCATATCTTCCATTTCAGAATACGATTTTTAGCTTTCACTCACTTGTACACATTATTGTGAAATTTGTTGTAAGAGGCAAAGGCAAGAAGAACACCAAATCCAGGACCAAGGGAAAAGAATACTTGTGTCGCAGCATCCACCCAAACCTTAAAAAAATGTATCCACCGCCGTCTTTTAACGTTTTGCATTTTATGTAATTTAAGTAGCATCAAATTCATAACAAAAGTAACGTTGTCTGTGAGTGTAATAATAGAATGAGAGGGTGTCAGAATGTCGATTTTATTGTCGTTGAAAGAGGGTATAAGGAATATTAAGTATCGCCTTCTTTATTTGGGTTGTTGTGAAAGATGATACTTTAGCTACTTTTGGTGGAGTCAACTAAGACAAAGTAAACAGAAAGGGAGAGATATCAAGTGTCAAAAGGTTGCTATTGTTTCAAGTGTTGTTGATGTCCTTTGCGCACAGCGATCATCCCTTCCTTCCTTCGCTTTTCAATAATTCATTTTTGTTCCGTGGAAATACGGCAAAGTTTCCACAAATTTCATTGACTTTCTCCTTTTCTCAGTACGACTGCCAATCTCAAAAATCAAGTTTCATATTCAATATTGTCCCTAATATTTTGTCCGGTCTGAATCGTCTTATAAAGTGAAACTTGTTGTTAATTTGTAAACCAAACAATTGAATGCTCGAGTGTGAGAACAAGGTAAGGTATCCTTTATCGGCCAATGGACGCCAAGATGTTTACGTACGTGCTGTCTAGTGTTTTAGCTTCCCCCCCCCCCCTTTCGCGTTTACTTAAAGGAGAGTGCGGAGAAAATTAGGCGCAACTAATCTTGCGTGCGCGTGGTGGTAAGCTTAAGCTGCCGGGAAAAGCCATCGTAGTTGTAGAGAATGTAGCAAGCGTTTAAGGAGAAGGGGTCATCTGTCATTCTGCACGAAATCATGGGAACATGACATTTCCATTAGCTTTCTATGGCTTTCACTTTTTTCACTTCATCTCCTTTTCCATATTTCTAAAGGGATTACTAACAATAGGTGAGTATCCAACCCAACAGTGGGAATTTGAGTATTATATATTTATTACTATATACCGACTTGTGATGATTACCTTTCCCAGTTTTAAGTTTTCAAGCTCAAGCACGCAGCATAGTTGATGGCGAGTTAGAATTAGAATTAAATATATCAAATTGAGGGCCAGGTGTGACTTTTCACTTTGATTTGAGGACTAGTCTTACATTTACAGATGGATGGATGTCCATCAGTTCATGAATTAATTGCTAACGAAACGAGACAGGGTAAAACAAACATGGCTCAATTAATCGAGTATTGAATCAAATGAGCCATATATAAGCACTACCTCATAGTCATATGTCTCAAACTTGTGCAGTGCAGTCACGTACGTACGTCCTCGACCTAATCTTTTTGGCCAGAGAATAACGCTTTGGACAATGGACCAGATACTGGATACTGAATTTGGAGTTAAATAAGTTAATAATAAAAAGGAAAGGATGCAACAGGTAGTAAAGGCGGAGTGTAATTTTTGGAGTCAAGTCTCATTCACTCGATTGCATTCATTTGAACCGTGAGAACGTTTCCCTTTTCAAAAAGCTTGTTGGCTTTGAAAAATTCATTTTGATGTTTTTGCCATCAAAAAATTCCTCTCGTTGTAATGACAATGCCGTTGTATGCTCCTTATTAAAAGTAATAAAGAAATTGGTTTTGTCTAACCTCTGGCTTTTTAATTGATCCAAAGTCCGGTCGCAAGTAGTATTTGATCCCTTCCATGGAGCCAGGCAGCGTGACTCCTCTAATTAACAGAATAAACAGCACCACATAGGGAAATAGAGCAGTGAACCAGACAACCTGGAAAAATAGACAAGTCATTAGTTCAACTCGACTCAACAAGAGAAAGGGTAAAAATAATAATGAACTGCCCACTTTTCCGGAAGTAGATATTCCCTTCCACAGGCTGAAGTAGCAGATTATGTAAACAGCTAAAAGGCAGAGAGCCATATCCGGTTTGATTTTTCCAAGATCATGAATCCCTTTACTCTTGTGCAACTCTAAAATGTATCGTCTACACACACACACAAAGACAGTCAATACAAGTTTTAAGTGTGGTTAATTGAAAGGGTTACTGGAAATATTCGGATGCAGAGCCAGTAAGGTTTTTTGATGTCGCATTTTGGAACGTGGAAATGATGCCACCATCACCGTCGTCATCTGGGTTATCCAAAGTAAAGCCACCATACGTGTAATTAGAATCACCCTCCTGTTGCCCTCCACCCATCCCTGGTATTTCGATCTACAAAGCCAATGAAAAGAATTGTTAACAAGGCTCATTTGAGATGGACAAAGCAAGTAGTGTCCAACACAAAACTTGTTCATATTAAGCATCCAACACACGGGATGGAGTGGAACTTTATTAGTGAGGGTCTGTTCTGTCTACACCATTTCCGGATCTTACTCTCCACTTTCTCCCTCTCCATTTCCTGAGACGGGAGCAAATACAAACATGCGAAATGGAAAGTGAAAGTGGGGTAGATTCCTGGGCTCCAATCCATCCATCACTCCTTTCCAAGAGTGGGGGTAAGTAAAAAGATAAAGTAACTGGGCGACCTACCGGTGTGCAGTCATCAGTATTCCATCTGTAAATAAATAAGTAATTACACACAGCATTCAACAACAAGAAGAAGGTTCTGTATGTCAGTGGGAGGGTCAGATTCTCAATGGGTATTTGAAATGTATTGGTATGTTTTACAATGTGATTAGGTTAGTTAGTTGAAAATGGTTCGTACTTTTATGAAACAGATAGATGGTTATGTATACGAGTCTTATAAATTTATACCAGATTTTATATTACTTACGGATTGCCACAATTGGTCCATGGTAGAGGCCCAAGAGTAAACGAAGCAAAGAAAAATCGCAATGACCACGCGATTATTACGTTGTAGTAGAAATCCACGTAAAATGCGATCATCACAACGGTGTAGCCAATACCTATAGAAGTAGCAAGAAAACAAAGGTTACACGCATTAAATATAAGACTTCCCAAGGAATAAGGTCCTCTTTTGTTGGCTAATTCTCCAGTCCAATAAATAAAATGTGGTTTCATGTGCACAGAAACAGCCATAGTGTGTATCCGTCATTTTATATGCATTACCCTTGCTTTACTTTTCCAGCAGGGTTGCAGCAACTGCACTTTCGATGTGTCCAAGATGTCAATACAGCAAGTGAAGGGAATCGAATCGAATGATTGAAGTAAAAAAGATTATAGGAGGGAAAGGGAAAGGTACCATGATAACGAACTTAAACTATGGAGCATTGAGGAAAGTCCTGTAGCGCTGATCAGAGGTCATGGTTATGGCTGTTGAAAATATGTTACTGGAATTGATTGGTGCGAGACAATTAATTGACCTATCTGGTTACGGTACAGCATGAATGTATAGAATGTTGAGACACTAGTTTTTATATAGGTCCTCGTCACAACCTGAGAAGTAATTTCAGTTGATAATATTGAAGCTAAATTTCATTTCTTTCGGGACTGAAGTGCAAAGTGGACGCCTGACACAAGAGGGACAATTTGTACGGAAATTAAGTTATCTGTCCCAGCAAAATAGAATGGAGAAGAACGCACTCTTCGCTTGCCTTGCCTTGCAACCAACCCATCACAAAAGTTGAATCTCTGCCATCAACATTGTCATGTCAACACCAAAATGCCTCACTGCTTGCATGGTATGGTGTAGCATCGAGTGAAGGATGAGAAATACGATCGCTGTTAGAAGATAGGCTTATTGCAAGGTAATCATGACCAACGTTGTTGCAGTGTTTACACTTCTCTTGTGGTATCTAATATTCTGATGTTTTAAATCACTTTTCAGAAATTGGCATTAGCATTTCAGCAAATGAAGTCTTCAAGTAAAGCTACAAAATAGAAAATTGATGAACCATTCCCGTGGGGAGAAGTGACAAGCAACCTTTCCACGCATGTACAAAGCAAGACACTTTTGCGATCCTTGACATAAGTATACCTTAATTCGTTTGGAGTAGTAATAGAGAACTTATCTTTAGGTATAGGTAAGTGTAAAACTTTAATCGATTATAGGATTTAACAAGTTATATTCATGTTATAACATTCCTCCTACTATTCTTCTTCCTTGAGGGTTATGTTACATACTTTCATCCTTTATTAAGTCAATTATTACAAAATTTAATAGGAAAGCTCTTTCCTCTCTTTTTTTTGTCCTTTGAGACAACCCATTCCTGCTTCTATAACTGCCACGACTTGGTTCGTCAGTTTGGCTGGTGGTCCATGAAATACTTATACTAGAAAAGTTGGGATTACCATTTAGAGCGTAGCATTGATTTCTCGCATGGTGATGATAGATGGTCAGATTGATTTTACATCTTAGCTTTAATGTAACCGAGTCAACCCCAAGTCTGAGTAAAAATAAGTGGTAAAAGCTACCACGTAACAGTTGGAGAGGAAAGCGACATGAAGGGCTTTAAAGGTTTAAGCACAAATTGTTGAGGTTTTTGCAGTCATCACGTCGTCATAAATACTTAATGCTCCCTACGTTAAGAAACTTTTTGCAGCTTCAAAATTAAATACTTGCAATCCAGCACGACAGTGGAATTTTAGAGCTTGAATGAAGGATTGCTTTTTTATTCCGAGAAGATGCACCAAGTCCTCTGTTTATAGAGACCAAGGCACAACAGGTTTTTAAGAGAAAGGAGCAGTAGTATTGTTGCATTACCCCACAGACATGATGCCTCTGAAGAAAACGAAAATTTAAGAAAGCTACACAGGGCGAGAGAGAGAGATGTTGGGATGGATGGATGGATGGATGCTGGAGAAAGTTGGAATTGAAAGTGGTGAAAGAAGTAAAGAAGATAATAGAGAAGAGGAGGAGTAATGAGGGAAGGTAAGTGGAGTTCACGGTACATTAGTGCCCATTCTCGTGATGGTTCTAGATGTGCATGTAATGAAAGAGAGCCCGTTTCCTGCTTCCTGTCCCGATCGCCATCACTCACTCACTCACTTTTGCTAACCACTTTCACCACTATCATCACCATCCTCTGCAACACTAGCCTACCATCTAAGTAGCGCCTGCTATCGCCATCGTTACACCATTGTTCCACGACAGTACCAACACGACTTGCACTCACTGTTGAGGCCAATGGATCCAGGCTTTAACTCAGCTCCCTTTCCCCACTAGCTTTTCCCTTTACGAGGACCTTAGATACGATTCTAGCTTTAGGTAATTACTTTTATCAAGTTTCTCACATTGCATAAAATGATGATTGAAATGCTACAACGAAAATCACAATTTCGTTATTGAGAGGAGAGAAGTTGAACTCTTTTTATTGCATCACTCATGCCTGCAAATTCTCCAACCTTAAACTGGAATTATTGAAGCTTATCATCCTTTTTGCGAGCAGATTCATATAACTCAAGTCTTACAAAAGTCTTTTGATGACAGTCTACATGACTTGGAGGGAAATATGACTCCCTCAGCCAGGTCGGTGCTGATGACACGATTTATGCGTGTAGCGTTTCGATTGAACTAGAAAGAATGAGATGTAAAGTAAAGAAGTCTTCTCTGTCATCATCATCATTCTTCCTCGCAGTCCCTGTCTTTATGGAAATATGGGATTATTGAAGGTGAAATTATTATTTGACTATATTTATTTTTCAATTATCTCATTCTTCCCCAACCAAGTTCTTTCCTTTCAGGTGAAAGCACGCAGATTTTCCCTCTTTTACATTTATCTTATGCTTGACAGAGTGCATAGACACAATTCATCATGTCCCCTTCCTCACACGACGCACACTTGTACCTTGTAAGTTAATATTGGACTTGTTACACAGGTATCTCATAAAAGGAAGGTAGTAACCCAATCAGCTTGAGCTCACTGAAGTATTGGAAAATTCAAAATTCCATTAAACCACTTCCTGCACTCAATGAGGTTCTTCTTTCTTTCTTTCTTTCCCTTTCTTCCTTCTTCGTTTTCCTCCCTTTTCATTTTCTCGCTTTTTCGAGGGGAGAGAAGCGAGGAGAGGGAAAGTGGTCAACCATGCACATATTCTCATTCAAACAGACTCCTCGTGCTTTTGTATTGAAAGCAAAGTATGAAATGAACATTTGGCATATTAAATTAGATTGAAGACGTCAATGTATGTGCAAGTCGACGTTTCTTGGCCATCCGTCTTTTTATTTAGCACAAGGAAAGGCCCTGCACTATTGTGGCGACTTGGTTTCAGTGCATTGATACACCAAAGGTTTTTAAAGTTCCCTGTGTTGAAATAGGTATAGTTATGCAGTGGCTGGAAAGTCACATGAGTAAATGAAGGTACGCAAACGTAATCCCAAAATCCGATCTACCTAATTTGATAGGTTTTCCCCCCTTGCGTATACCTATATCAGAATTGTTCCTTGTTCGCTGACATTTTGTCGTCATCCCATCTCGCCGACACATGAATTAAGTTAAAATGCATCTTTGGTTGTCAATGTGGATTACGAGTCATATTATTACTTTAGATTACTCCAGAAGGTAATTTTTAAATTCCCGTAATAATTATTCAGCATCTCTTTTATACAGTTTCGGTTTGTCAGAAAGACTGGATAAAATATGGGATAGAATGGGAATTCGGCGAGCTGGGACGTCTCGGCATACCAATGTCAGTAAGACTAAGAATTTCCAGCAGAGCTGGCTTTTCCAATGCGCGGCGTTGTCACCACACAAGGAGTTGTTCCTAGTAAATGTATAGAATATAGGTCCCTGACCCTTTTCAAACGGCCATGAGAACAATAATTTCTTTATGCCACAAGGCAAGAAGAAGAAGACATGAAAGATTGTTGCGCACGTCCATCCATCCATCCACCCAAGGGGAAGATGATGAAAAGTCCAATTATTGCACCCTTTTCAGCTGGATGTCATCAGCATCATCACGCCACAAGGAAAGATGAAAGACAGTATCTTTCTTTTCTCTTGGTTCGACATTTAACCGTCAAATTCTAGCGGAAGGGCAAGGACGGACGCGACGCATAATGAAATCCATCACCTTTCAATTTGCACGTTACTCTGCTCAGCTTGGCTCTCGTCGACTGCATAGTGAAAACTATCTATCTATCCACCCCAACAAAGCCCGTTGAAGTCTTTTCCTAATTTCCTGAAGAAGAACGTACTTTCACAGTGCATTGTCACTCTCCTCGAATAGAGTAGAAAGAAAGAGAGGGAGACACACCGACCTCGTATCGCGACAAGAGAAAGTCTCAACAACTGCGTCTCTCAGATCACAGATAAGTATATTTCATTCCATGACTTTTAAAATTGTAAAAGAATCAAAAGAAGAGCACACAAGAAACAAGTGAAAAGTTTCACAACCTTTGAATAGTGGGACGAGTCTTCCCCAACAGGTGATGGCTCCTTTCCTATTAAACTGTCCTAAAGCAAGTTCCATGTAAAACAGAGGGATCCCTCCAACCACCAACATGGTCACGTAGGGTATCAGGAATGCGCCTGGAATAAACGAAAAAATCATTCATGTATAGACACAAGAGAAAAGTTCTTTTTAGATTGTTCAATTTCTTTTAAAAAGAGCTTGCGTTTTCTGAGCATGATTGCATGGTACCTATGAACTTGATTGGAATAAATAATATGCAATGATCCGTGAAGAAAAAGCTGATATTTTCCCTTTTGCAAATTTGAGATGGTTTGATTTGATTTTTTGAATTGTTTCACCTCTCAACTCTACTGCTTGGTCTTACCACATACTTCCTTCACTCAAGTCAACTTGGACTTGATGTGACTGATTTGTCGTGAGTGCTAAAGAACAATCTGTTATTGAACACCAATCAACTGGATGTCTCTTCTGAACGTTGCATGCATGTCGCGCAAAAAGGCGATTTTCTTGAGTGATTGCCCATAACAAAATTCACATCAAAGTAAAAGCTTCAGAGAATTGAGAGGAGAAACAGGGCAAAGGGCATGAGGTAGACGAAGAATGGGGATGCAGTAGCAGCGAACTAACTTGGGCTTCACAAAATAAAATTCCAAGTCAGTATATTCCACTTTCACCTCATCATCTAAATGTGCATGGTTTCACTCGCATTTTATTTCATGTTCCTACACTTTATTTTACTACTTGTACCTTTTTTTGATGCTATTATTTATCCTTTACTCCGAATGAGCATTACTTTGGGATTTAGATGTTTCCACCCTTCTTCTTGATGGTCATTGATGAGTGATGTTTAAATGCGAAAGTCATAAAAGCAAACGATTCAATTGTAGCAGGCTATCTCTTCCTAAAATCTTGGTTATCTAAACCACTTTCTCAACCTGGTGTAGTTTAAAGTTTAGTACTTACTTGGCAGATAAAGCAAAACAGAGATGAATTAGCTGAGGTTATAATGGATGAAAGTGCGTCAGACGAGGATGGGAAAGAAGAAGAAACATAAACGACAAGAAATTGCCTAATCAAAAGATCAGTCAGTCGGCAAATTTCGAAAGAGAGAAAAAGAAAATAAAAATTGTTTTAATGGTCTATGTTCTGCGTGTCATACCATGTAATAGAGTGTAAGCAACAGCTTTCCATGAACAATCCTATTTTGTATTTAGTGTGCACCACACAATATACAATCCAGATAGTTTTGGAGTCATCCTTTGTGCATATCTACACAACAAACGTGTTCAACAACATCACCCTCTGGGCGTCAGAGTGTTGAGAGGTTTGTTGCAGTTACAACAACGACGATTTAACCAAAGTATGAAAACCTTGTTTCAAGTGTTCAGCGGAAATAGAGATAACAAAATACCAAAGCAACGACAATATGCTGACACTACATGACAACTTGCCTTGGAGCAATATTCTCTTATTCAAGTGTCATGAACACCCACATCTTTGAAATGAGGTGAGGAAATTTCAAAGTGTCGTTTTGGAAATGAAAGAGAAGAATGCCTTTGCTCTTACCTCCACCATTTTTGTAGCAAAGATATGGAAATCTCCAAACATTGGCCAAGTCAACTGCAAATCCAATCACGGAAAGAAGAAAGTCAACTTTCTTTTCCCAGGTTTCCCTGTGCTCGTCATCAACCATGGTCAGTGGGAGAATGACACTCATTTCCACAGAGGCTTGGCTGTTTTGACCCTTAGTGGACACCTGAGTCACGGTATCATTATCTCCCGGTGATCCCAAGTCCCCAACCGCCAGATCCGACAGCGGAGACTCTATCCTTTCCTTCACAAATGGAGTGTCTTCTGTCCCCCCCACCACTCCAACAGCACCTTCGCTAACGCTCCTTCCTCTCTCTGCGTGCCCCCCACCAAATCCTTTCCTTGCCCCAAATTCCATACTTGAAACTCCTACTTCCAATTATGCTCAACACAATCCACTCAGAGAACAACTCTTTCCCGTATCCTATGTCCTCTCTTTCCTCTCGCTTTTGCGGTTCTCTTCACTGTTGTCAAATTTAAATTTCACTTTGAGAAAAGTCACATTTTGATTGCATTTTCTCTCAAACAACTACTGCATGCTCTGCTCCTGGGATGGCTTTGCTGGGGCCCATGAACACGATATTATTGGGATGAGGAAGAAGTGGCTCAAGCGGTTTTAGGTTACTTTCAATTTCGCCAGTTTGATCTTTGATCCCTTTTCTCCTGTAGCATATATTTGGTATTATTGTCTGATAATATCAATTTATTGAATTGTTGATCTCTTTATGAGTGAGTGAGTGGCTGGATCGAGCGGAGGCTCTCCCTCGTCTTTCTTTGATACCTTCATTTTTTGATGATGAGATGATGTGATGTTTGCAACACGAAATATGGAATGATGATAAATGTAAAACATTCTCCCTTTTTATCCATCTTTCAAATGCCCTGGCTTTTCGGATGTGCAGTCCTTTTGAAAATCGAATGACTGTACATTATTATTGCACAAGTACAGTTGCAAAAGTGTAGCCTAGTTGCTGTTCGCCTTACAGGACAGGTCGGGCATCGTGGGCTTCCTATGTTACCGCGGCTGCAGGAGTCTTATCTGCAATTTTTCATACTTGTATCAGTCAAAGTATCAACCAAGAAAGTAGAGGAATAGAATAGACATACTCGTGTTATATAACTTTGGTATATATAGAGACTAACCAGAATTAAAAGTTTGCCCTTTTGGCAGTCTGAGATTGATCTTAAAAGCCAACAGTTTAACTTTTAATTAACTGATCGACCATGATAAGATGCAAAAGTTGGAAGAAAGATTTTGAATATGGCAGGGCAACAAAAGTTTACTTGTGTGGCTTATTAATAATATCAATTTGAGATCAAGCACAATCAAGTTTTATACCATTTACCTTCTATTCACTCCCTGCTATCTACGTTCGGGACACGTTTCCTTCCTACCTTATGGTGTCTTGCTATGCCCCATATCGACATGTGAGATAGCTATAAACCCCACTTCACAGAGACTCGAGTTGGAATAACTTTGAATTGAGACGAAATTGGTTGTCCTATCTCCTGTTGCTGCGAATAATTCCTAGCTGGGAGACACGTATTATTTACGCACGTTGAATTACGATAATGAGAATGCCAATTACCTTCTATGCTTTACCTATTCCTTTTACTGAAAATTAATTTTACTTTTTGCTTTGATACCTTATTTTTGAGACGTGAGACGTTCTCACAACAGTCATTACAGTCTTATCCCACAGGCAATTTTGTTTTCTCTCGTCATGCTTGTTTGTGTGGACTAGTTCAGTAAAAAATGCGACAACTTGCTTGTCTCAAATTGATCTCTCGGGTACTACCAGCCATGCACCAGTCAGTAGAGTAAACTAAAGTAATTTGAATGCTTACTTACCCTCTTTAGTGACTGCGTGATCCAAACTTGATTGTAATCCACACTATTCAAACTTGTGCACCGTTTATTTTGGAAAAGAACCTGGTAAAATGTTTTGTTAACAATGGCACTAAATTTCAATGTCGTTATTGTTAAAGGTTCAAGTCTCATTCGTGGATCTCACTCACTTCTGTCCTGCTAATAGCTACATTTTGTTTGATTGGCTGGAAACAATGCGTGTGAAGAATGACCTGTTGTGAATTCGAGTGACCATCACTATTGAACAAAAGTCCTACTTTTTGAGGCCCCTTATTAATTGAAGGGGAAAATGTGTGGTAAAATAGAGAGATGAGATGAGGCGAGATGAAATAAAATGAGACAAGGACACAAGTGTCAGTGAGCTACAGCAAAGAAGGGAAAGGAATTGGTTGGAGGAGAGGAGTCCAACAACTAAATTTTAGGAACGACCAGCGTCGCTCTTTTCTCCAGCAGCACCACACAGCCAAGAGAAAGTACCTAATGCGGACTCACATTCCTCTTGACTACAGACAGACTACAGGCTACAAAAGAAATGCCTCTTCGTCCTGAACAACGAATGCGACTTGGAAACAAGCATAGCAAATCACCTTTAAAATTATTGATCAGCTTAATAGCGGATGTCCTCCAGTGAGCCAAATAAATCCTGTAAAATTAAAGGTGCATATATGTTGTACATGGGATTAGCAAACTATCTATAAAAAAATTGTGATTGGAACTTAGCTCTTAACTCAAAAGAATCATCCCCTTCTTGCAACTCAAACTTTGACCTTCTGTACAGCGATACACCCTCGTGTGGAGAAAGCAAACCACGCGACAGTGACTTTCACCTCTGCATCATAGAAGGAGTTGCGTGAAAGCAAAATGTCAATGATGAAATCCAACTTCACCCGTCAGCCAATTGTTTTAGTCTTAAATTTATTTGATTTCGGGGTTCAACATCTAGAACTATGTACTACTAGACAGATTTTTTGTTTACAGTGTAATTTTATTAGTAGTAGATAATTACTTAAGAGCCAAGTAACTGTATAGGCCAAAAAATAAAGTTGTCAGAAATGCAGAATGTGTGGCTTAGATATTTTTTAACAATTTCATGGTCTCCTCCAGAAGCCCAAATCTCATTATCGGCCAAATAATATCCCCACCACTCGTAGCACCATACCCATCATCTCAGTGGGTTGGAGTTGGACATATGAATAGGTAGCTCTTTTATATATTATTATGCTTAAGAACAATAACATATAAATGGCATAGTAACGTACATATACTAATTAGATAACAGCCATTTTAAACTCTCAGATAAAATGCCGGAACAACGTATCTTATCTGCTTGGAACATTAATTCAATGTCTTATTATCCGAGATCATTAATGTAAATCTGAATAGCTGGAAGAAGGAAAGGGAGAGAATAGATTGGTTTCTTATTTACACAACTAAGTATATTTATGATTTAACTTAAGGACTTAAATGTGTACAATCCAGCAAAGATATTTATTAATTAAGATTGTTCAAATAGTGTTGACTGTGTTAATGAAGAAAATATAAAAGTGGTGATGCTGTAGGGGTTTGCCAATGTTTGATTCATATTTTTAATGTGATGTAGACTAGAGTGCAGTGTGCAAGAACAATACAATGGACGAAAAAAACTGTATCACAATGTTCATTTTATCATTCATCAACAACAACCGTGTGTCTGTCAAATTTCGTTCAGAAGAGGCTTTTTATTGTATGAAAAAGTGGGAGAGGGAGAAGGAGAGAGGAAGAGAATTTTTTTCAACATTCGTGTATCATTTTGTTTGTTAAATTCTGATTAATATGCTTGTGAAGGTCTTACAGATAGTAGCACCATGAGAGCTATCTCATAGCAAATGGAATTTGGGAAACTGTAGGGATAAAAGACTTCCACGACTCACCTATTTTAGCTCTAAATCTACACAAATGGGCATTAGTTTGACAAAAACACCTCCCCCGATTCAGAACAGAAATTATAGGTCATTAAGTGAATCTTGATTCTGATTGGCTTGAAAATAACAGAAGAAAAGGTGAAAGAAAGTCCGATGAATTCTTTTTAAAAATCAATCCTTATTTGAGAATACAAAACACCAAACTAATTACCCTTATTTCCGGAGTATCAGCCGCAGCTTGTACGTTGTTCTTGAATGAAGTTTGTTGGAAAGCCTTTCTCTTGAATATGACCAAGGCCTCAAACTTTCTCTGGCCACAAGCGCAACGTTAAAACTTATCGCGCGGCTTATCTGCGAGTACGGCTTGTGCACCGGGAAGGGCATTACGATATGGTTAGTATCTGAATCAAAGTTCTAAATTTATAACTTAAAACAGTGCTCAATGAAGCAAATTAAAAATGAGTTCTGCAACCCAGGAGCCTACAGTACAGTTCCTCTATAGACGCAACTTTCACAGAAGGAGTATCACCAATGGTAATTACCGATTCTCAGAATGTAAAGCATATATCCTAATTCTGCACTCTAGCGCTGCTTCAGCTATTAATACTTCAGGGTACAAACACTTACAACATTAGTAGTTTCTAGGTCTAGGTAGCATTTATTTAGCAGAGAGGAGTTGGCTTATAGATTGACTTGATTCAATCCTGGTCATCGCTGTTTGTCTAACTTTGTCGTGAGTGACTCCAAGACGATGAGTGATTCCAAATATGTCTTCATGATAGCGATTCGCGTCCTAAGAATTCATTCATTGGTCACTATCTAGTCGCTCTTTAGCAGTTATATAAAACTCACCCTTAAAGAAAGCATGTAGCTCTCTACTTCATTGTCGTTAAGTTTTCCCTTGTCTTGAACAATAAGTTTTAGCGTCTGGTACACATCTTCCGCCATCGTGCAGTCTCCACAGACGTAAATATGTCCTCCTTCCTCCATTATTTGCCTCGTTATACTGTCTTTCTCTCGCCGTATTAAATCTTGAACGTAAGTCTGGTAAAGAGAAAAGGGACGCCAGTGGTGAATTCTAAAGTTCTCACAAATCCAAAACGATGCTCACCTTTTTAACATTCGGTTCCCTTGAAAGTGCCAAAAAGATGTCTGCCAGGATGACATCTGACTTTAGCTTTTCCAGCTCTGAGCGATAGAGTATCATTTCTTTTGTGCGGCAACCAAAAAATAAAGTCATCTTTCCAAAAGTGCATGCAGAATGGCTTTGTGTCATTAATCGTCTCTCTTGCCAAAATCCTCTAAACGGGGCTATCCCCGTTCCAGGTCCAATCATTACTAAAGGTTTGGTGGCATCGGTGGGCATGTGGAAACTTGTAGCACTGCTCAAAAGTTAACAAAGTAGTTTGCAATACGCAAAGCGAGAGTTCCACATACCTTCGAACGAAACAAGGAACAAGAGACCCAAGGGCAGTGTCATGTAGGTAGTTGGAACACACCCCATACTGCGTAGGACCCTCGCCAGACCGTGTCTTATAAGTGACGACGGCCACAGTTAAATGGAGCTCGTCCAAATGTGCAAGGGGAGATGAGGAGACGCTGTAGAATCTTGTCTGTAGCACTGGTAACATCGTGCTCAGAACAGAAGCCTCTGGTTTAACATTTGGGAATTGTTCAAGCAAAATGGCTAAACTTGGCCAGTTGTACTGTTTCCAATGCTCATAGACGTCTGGGTCCTGCGGAAAGACAAGATTAATTTAAGCAGAGCGCCGTGGCTTCTTGCCTGCGAAGACCTACTTTGGCCAACGAGGTTAATCTTTCAATCTCTTCTTCATCTTCCGTGCATTGCTTCAGATAAACTAGTAAATTAGCCCTTGGAGGAGTCGTGATGTCAAGGTAACGGGTAAACAGTTGGCGGATACTGCAGGTTGGAAGCCTGTCATGAGCGACCCACTGTTTCTGAACCCCTGGGATCAAGGCAATATCTCCCTTAGTAAAGAGTCGTTCAAGACGAATAGTACTCACCCATCGGAGTGAACTTTTCTTGGAGAAGCTGAAGTTGCACAGGCTCGTCACAACTCGACGGTTTGTTTGCCAACCTTTCCAACACAGCATCGACGAGATCTTTCCTATTCTCCGCCATGATTCCTACATGGTCACCACTGTGGTATGTCAAAGGTGTTGGTTCTGAGAGACGTTTCCGTAGAACAACTTTAATCGTTGATCGACTAGTTCCTTTTGGCTCATGCAAGTTCTCCCTTTCAACCAATTGGTAGAAAACGACTTTTCTGTTATGTAGTTTTGAAAGAGCTGGAAAATAAATAACTTGTGAATAAAGGACACTCTTTGGTATGATGTGGTGACATTGGAATGTTGTTAGTACCGCGATCTTCATCCTCCGCTTTTGACACCGGCAGAAACCTAACCACTTCCGCAGACAAAGTATCAGATTTCAAAGCTGCAGAGATGTCTGGCATATTTCGATCCACATCTAAGCAAAAAGTGTCACAAGCCACCTACAAAAGCGACGAGGTTAGATGAATAATATGGTTGACCGAGTGTCATTAGTGGATTATCGCATTCACCTGGAATACTTCAGAGGCCCAATTTCTAAAAGCTTGATCTTGACCTGAGAGTTCATCTCCCGTTGTGAGTCTCATCAGCCTGTCCCCACCCAACTCTCCAAGCAAGTTGTCCACATAGCGACCAAATGCACAAAAGTTAGGGTACGCACTGGACCCCAACGCGAAGACGGCGAACCTGTTAGAATTAAACGTTCATAGGTCAAAAGCATTCAGTGGTGGGAGGGAGGATGTGAAGGCATTAGTAGTTTTTGCATAATTCAGAATACTCCTGAATATTTTTCACGCTGAACAGTTGACGACATCTCACACATGTCCTCGGGGCAGAACACACATCATGCGGTTTTGTGCGTGGCGTACAAGAATGGCGTCATAACCATTCCATTAAAGTACAGGTGGGTGGCAAAGAGAAAGGCAGGAGTGGAGGGTGGGTGGGCTGAGGGAATCGATGGATAAGAGCTCAAGGCCAAGACAAACATAAATGCCGTGATTGATTAGAGTGCATTGGTTAGTTGTGGGCACACTGGACAGGGAAAGTGGAGAAAGCAAGTAAGAAGGAAGGTAAAGTAATCTTAAACAGTGTGGTCTGGAGAAAGTGGAGGGAGGTGAGCCAACAAACTAGTAGTGTTTTCCTAATTAATAGTAAAGGCAAACCAAAACCACCAAAACATGAAACAGGAAAAGGAACAGAAACCCAGGGCCAACCACCACAAAGCAACCTCACGACTATGTAGCGATGTCTTCCGTTGATTCAATCGAGGCAAATGGAGTCCAATTCGAGTTAACTTAGGTATACGGCAGCAGATAAAGACCATGACTTACGTAATGTTTCTGAGTGGTCCAAAATTATCATCGGACATGACATCTGAGATTTGACTTCCTTTAAACGAGTCACTGCGGTCAAGCTTCCTTTCTGCCGCGGCCACAGTGTCTGTTTGACTGTTCATCTTTATGAAGGATTTTGATGTGGCCATGCTGTGTAAATATCATAATCATTTCACATCCTCAAATCATATCATCTAATTAAACGGTTTACTTGATTCCATCTTCACCGACTACGAGGCCCTGATTCATTTTGATGGTGTATAGTGCGTGTGCAAAGGACTGTAGACATAGAAACCGGGGAAATGTTAGACACACTTTATAAGTCATTAAGGAGGTCGATAGGGTTTACTTTCCCATCAATTCGTCCATCTTAATCTCTTTCTCCAAAGTATTAGATATTCCTTACCTCTCCATTCTCCGGAGGGTCTCCGTTTCCAAATGTGGAGGTGACTACCAAGATCAACGTCTCATGCTCAATATTGATTATATCGTACTCATTCATACTGTACGCCTGTAACAATGCACGAATAATTTAGACTTCAATTTTAAAATGTTCCTCTACACACACTCACTTGGGCATTGAATGCATGGCCGAATATTTCACCAAGTCTTCTTGCATACCTTCATGAAAAATTTTGAACCATGAACTAGACATATGGAGACGCAACAACTGCTCCCTTACATTTCAGATTTCCCTGTTTCTGTTGCGTACAAAATGCTTGCTTTCACTCGTTTTGATAGCGCTTTCCCAAACAACTTTGATGTGAACTTGACAGCTCGGGCAATCTCTTTGAAGTGAAACTTTCTCCTGGCAGTTTTCCTATTCTTCGTGGCGAAATTGAGTCCAGTCCCTCCTCCTTGACTCGAAGAACTTCCCTTCTTCCATACATGAGTCTTCCAAGCCGCCTCTTGATACTCGTAACTTGGTCGGAGGAGATAAAATGCCATTTCTTGATGAAATACTACAATATAAGAAGTGAATACTCGGTATTTCAAGAAGGATAGACTCTTAACTCTTAGTTTTACAGTATGCAATCAAGGTATGAAACTTGAAGAGTCAATTATGACTTTCAGATGGAATGTTGATAATTCTCATTATCCTGACAACCTTAGTCCTTAATTGCAACACTTGTTGAGCTACATAATGTGTTCAAAGCTAACAAAGTTAATTCGAGAGGAAAGAATGGCTCGGCTCAAGGATTTTTTAAGGCTGGAAGAGAATCAGATTGAAGTTCTTGTACCGACACGTCTCATATTGCCTCAGTGAAAATCACGCTCCTAAATGAGCTCTATTTTATGTTTTCTTTTCTATTTTTCACCCAAACTACCCCCTCCATGAAATTAGGTAGCTAGTCTTCGTAGCTAGTCTTCGTAGCATTTTTGTACCTGGGGTAGCACTACCGGACATCGGAGGAACAATCCACACCCAATCTGCTGGACAGCCACCACGAGTTCTTGACTCATTTTCATAGTGCTTCATAAAGGACTCGGATGCACTGTGATGATCCACTATTGTCACACCTGCTTTCTAAAATATTTGAATTACAAATTCCGTCAGAAATCATTGGAGTTATTGAAGACCATTGTGATGCTTACTTGAAAGCTATGCAAAACTGCCAAATTAAGCTCAACCATTGCTCTGTCCTTCCAAAGCGTTGTTGGATTTTTTGTGTCTAGTCCCATCTTTATTGCTACATCCTAAGAGAAAAAGAATGTCTTAAACTTTGCTTAACACAATCAATAAATTAATTCTATTGTTTCTCCTCATACCTCAAGCACATTGTAGCGATAGGTGTCCCCAAGATCTCGACATCCAATTTCAGTTCCCATGTACCATCCATTAAAAGGGCACGCTGTGAACTCCAGTCCTCCGCAGTCAAAAAGCATTCCTGACACTGCAGGTAACGCGTACCATTTTAAATCCAGCTCTCGAAACCAATCGAAGCTATCATTCCAAAAAAACACACACATTTGTTGACATAATTCATAAGGAGGAAAGTGTTTGCTTACTTTGGATGCACTAACTCGACTTCGAGCACAAGCTCTCCTGGAATTTCAAAATACTCTGGGTCATGACCATCAGCGGATAGAACCAGTGGAAGTAGATCCCATCTAGTCCTCTTTCCCTTCCAACCCAATTTCTCACAGATCTACCAAAAAAGAAAGCAACAGCATTCAATTCTCGCCTTTGTTCTTCCTTTCCTCGTTTAATACCTCGGTGAACTCAACGGATGCAGGATCTCCTATGACTGTCCCATCCTCTGCATTCTTGTACCCAGCATAGCTTAAAAGCTGAGGGTTCCACACTCTGAAGTCATGTTTTCCATCCGTTCGTTGAGGGAAAATTGTTATCGCCGACCTTCCCAGAAAAAAGTGAAATTGCGGAAAACATGCTCACTGACCACGTCGAAAAAAACATTGCTTTACCTTATGTTTCCCTTGTTTGTGGAATATTTAATGTGCTTGCATAACGCCTCGAACATCCCTGTCGTGGTCGTGACACTTCTCGCATCAAATACCTGCATAAATAGAATAAAAAAAACAAGCGGAAACATTAATTCTTATACGACAAGGACAATTAATTTCAATGAAGTCCTTCAGTCTTGCTTTAGTCTTTTTTTTGAGATGCTGGAAGGTCTATTGAGAAGAATTATGAGGATGATGCTGTAGCGAAAGCGTTGCCCATATGCATATGTTCAACAAAGTTTCATTTCGTGGAGAAAGGCATAACGATAACGTTTTGTTTTGAAGTTGAGGAGAGCATATGCCCTCGCCTTTCTTAATGACGGAACAACCTAAAATGTCAACATTTATTTTTTGTTTTTATGTGCCACAACAAGACCATTTGACCATAAAAATTGAGTGACTGAATGGTTATTGTCATCGGAATCTAACATCATCATCATGATGTGATGCTTCCCAAACTCACCTGCAATTTAGCCCATTGGATTCGCCCGATACACCGCACGGAATTTCTCCAGGCCAGTTTTGCCCCATAAACCAGCTCTGTCTCTGTAAGGATGTAAGTTCCAGTGCCTTCAATGTCTCGAATCACTTGATCCCATCTTTGACGATGTGAGATGGAGTTGAACCTACAGAGCCCCAGAATATTTGCAACATTTAGACATTGCATTATATAAAAGGAAGGATTTATTTTTGTTAGTTTGTGAATGAAAATGATGAAGTGTATATGTTGTGCGTGGGTTGTACACAGCGATAAGTATAAGAATTGTGTGCAGAAAGCACTTTGTCAGTGTGGTTGAATTAAGACATGCTTTCACTGTTCAGTAAATAATTTGAACTCCAAACCGTTATTCCGTCATACAGGTCCACCTCCTCTTTTTGTTGATTAAGATTAATGACATACTTACTTTGGTGGTGAAACCTGCACTCACGTCCCTATCATGCCACACAAAACACAAATGCATTTTGTGTTTTTAAGGGTTTCAGATGGTTTGTACAAATGCAGATTTAAAACTAAACAACAATATGAGGCTTTTAATCACCTTCCACCGTACGTAGCTGAATAAGGAGTGCAAGGCTAGAACTATTACATCCTTACGTCATCTTGAAAGATTTCAAATCCAGCCCAGGCAAAATTCATTATTTTATTGAGAAAGCAACAAAGCACCAGTCCTCAAGAAAACTTGGCCGGAGAAAAGTGTCAGTATTCATGCTACAATTTTGCAGACTAAAAACTTAAGGTTAGATGGTTCAAATCCTTCTGATCTATGACGCAATCTTGAATCCTTGCTTTGGTCGTTAGAACAATTTTAGAGCCTTGTGACCACACCCCATCCAATCTTTCTTTTTCTTTAAAAGTTACCAAAAATCTCGGTCTTTTGGGGGCTATTCATTCTTTTTTTTGTGCTGCTTATCCACAGATTCTAAAATGGCGTAGAATTTATTTGAGTGAATGAGTAAAAGCTAATAATAAATGTGGCAGCCTTCTTTCTGACTGACCTAAATGGTCTTCTTTCATACATTTCATCCACTACTGCCTTCAACAGGAAATATTATTGCTATGTCTACTCAACTATAAAAGCAAGGTTCCTTTTCGATCCTTACATATTCTGGACATCTTTCGTATAATGTTTGAATAATGTATAGTGAGCGCATTGCTGCGTAAAAAGGGAAACTTTTCTGCAAAGCAAAAAAAAAACTGGCTTCTGGGTCAGATTTAGATTGTATCAGGCCTAAGTTTACGTAGAGTTGCTGGGCTGTGTTCAGGTGTACGAAACACAGTATCAAACCTTTTTATTGATGTGTAATATTGGTCAAAGAAGTCCTTGGCGAGCCTCTTCACTTCTTCTGCAGATCGGCATGCCCCTGATCGAGACGGTGATGCGTTCAAGGCAACCAAACTCCCCATGCAGACATGTTCGGTGCACCGATTCGTCTATGGGAGAAAAGAGCATTCAGTCAAACAGAGAAAGTTTACATTATTTACATAATTGTGTACAAATTATAGTCATAATCGTATAGTCCTAACTAAACTACAGTTAGTCAAGGTAGTCGCAAAAACTTGAAAACGAAAAAGTATGCCAGTAAGCTTTTGCTTTAATGTAAAGAATTCTCCATGCCTTAAAATTGATTCGCCGTCGAGTGCCTTACTTTTCACTAATACCTTCCTACAAATCGATATGAATGGACATTGTAATATTTAGAGTTCAAAAGCAAAATCTTGTTCATACTTTCATGTCCCACTGGGGTCATATAATTTGGGCCAAGGCTTAATAAGCCTCATACGGAGATATTATCACATTGCGCTGTCCAAATAAAGCAAGCACTATCTGCCATAAAGTCAGCCAAATTGAACTTTTTCATACTTTTTATAAACACTGGATTCTAAAAAAATGACGCATTGTAAATAGGTAACAGGGCAAGGGCACCTTGGACTTCCAATTGAATTCTCAACAAAGTAAGTCTAAGTTTTTTTTCTCAAATTCAAATTGATATGAGGCAATGCTGTTGGTTTGGTTTGGTTTTGAAGACAGGAAAGTAGAATAACAGAGAGTGAAGGGAAGGGAAAGTGAAAGAGAGAAAACCATAACTTTGTTTATTTTGTTTTGAAAGTGTAAAAGTTTTGAGGAAATGATTTTATATATTATGAAAAGAAGGAAGGTGGTTTGTGTCTTCTTCTCTGGTGGCGAGAGGAAGTGAAAGAGAAACCTGTTTCGCTGTTGAGGTTTACTTCGGACAGGGCCACAGAAAGGAAATAAGTTTACGGATGAGGAGAAAGAAAAGTGCATGTTTCTATATTTGTAGTTTTCCATCATCAATACATAGGTACATTTCGTCCCTCATAAAATGATGATATGATGATAGCACCACACGGCTTTCCTTTCCTCTTAAAATGTAAACGGAGTTCATTTTGGGACCCCAGCATCATCATGCCATTACCATCTCCATTTGCTCTTTGGCTTTCCTAATGCATTAAGAGTGTCGGTGTTGGGCTTTCCCCTGCTTTCACACCTTTACTTCATTGTTTACGTTCTACTTCTAGATAACAGGTTTTACGAGTCTGTGTTGTGTACCTTGTAATGAGTGTAAATAGACACATGCGTAAGCAGTGATACATTATTCATTCGGTGAAAATGATTTCCCCAAAAAAACCGTGTCGTTGAGATTTTTACTTTTTCTGTATGAAAAAATATCAATACAAGCCATCCCATTATATGTCAGATGGCTCAAGGAGATCCGGGTACAAATGTATCCACTAAATCCTGGGAGGGAAGGAGGCGACTGGAAGATCTTTTAAGGGTTGCCTTTTTCGCCTTTCATCATCGAGGTTTGGGACTTTCCCTTTTCCACCCACGCCGTCTTTTGCATGAATGGCATTGTTTAACCAGTCAGTGTCGAAGTAATAGATGAGAGATTTAATCTTAGCCACTCTCCTCGTGTCGTCTTAATTCTATCCCTTGTGACACTTGTATAAAACTTATTTGATTTTTCATTACCTGTGCGTTAAGGTACTTCTGTAGAGTACAATTTTTACTTGCCTCTTCTTACCTGTTGCAAAAAACAGTGTCTAAGAAAGAGCGTCTCTTGAGTTGGAAAGGAACAGGAGAAAGGACAAAAGAGGAAGAAATAAAAACATTCTTCTTCTTCTTCGCTATGCAGCAGTAGTTTAGAAGAAATGAAGTCGGACACTTTAAATAGA
>JAQIWU010000400.1:0-27108 GCA_034696445.1 Isotomiella minor
CACTTGTTCACCCCAGGACTTTTCCATTCACACTCAAAGTTTCACACATACAAAATATCCCGACCCTCTTGTCTTCATCAACCCCAATTGCTCAAGTCCTGGAAGAATGAATGTATTTTAATTAATTGTATACGAATTAACTTGGCCACTTGGCAGCGCAGTGCGAAGTCAGATTGACATTGACAGGAGGCTTTAACAATTAGAAACTCTTTGGGGTATGATGAGACAGAATGATTTGTGGATTCGGAATGCTTAGGTTATCTCAGTCTGATGTCAGTTTCCTATACAAAGTTGGACGTTTAATTAGCAAAACTTCCAAAAATTATAAAACAAAACTCACTGGGCGAATTCCTT
Source organism: Isotomiella minor (assembly GCA_034696445.1). Classification (NCBI taxonomy): domain Eukaryota; kingdom Metazoa; phylum Arthropoda; class Collembola; order Entomobryomorpha; family Isotomidae; genus Isotomiella; species Isotomiella minor. The sequence goes on from JAQIWU010000400.1 coordinate 355, forward strand.
ATAATAAGCCTCCTTCAAGAGAAGATTTTGTTGAAGTTCAGATAAATCAATGAATGCTTCATTTTCTGACAGAATCCCACCCAAGGATTTTGCTACATTGAACCATAAAATTGTCCCATTAGTACAGCAAGTTGGATAATGATGATTCGTATAACAACTCACGGAGAATGTTAGGCGGAATGTGCTCATGCAATGACGCCATGTTTGAAGAATGGAAATAAAGACGCTCTTGAATTTTTCTGGGTAAAAGTAGGACCAGGGATTTTGCAACAACTGAGAACAGGTACCTTTCGTTAATGATATGAGTCCCCTTCAGTCTCACCGGTGTGGCAGTCTAAAAAATGAGGATGGGATTAGTCTTTTGATAATTTTAGTGTTTACGTTTTGTACATGAAAAATACTGATGAGTTTATGGAGTTGAATTGGAGTTGCTGTTCTTGCATGTCTCAAATTGAATCCAGAGAGATCTAAGATTTGTACAACTCCGACCTTCTCCACATCCTCTATGTTCATCAGTTCATCAACGTACAAAGAAATTTCTCCAATCATGGCATCCGTTGGCGTTTCTTTAGGGTCCCAGTGTCCTACGTACATAACACATTTTAAAAGCGTAAAGTGATTAGGAGCTAGACTGTAACTCACTGATGTAAGACACAAAAACCAGCCTTCCCATTTCATCTCGATGCTTGAGGAGTTTTGCAATGTTCTTATTCTTCAAAGAGTTTGACGGTTGAAGGTCTTTGAAAATCTCGGGAAATTTTTCTTTCCGGATCTTGATATAGCTTTTTAGCTGAAAAATAATGAGATGCATAACAACCTTGAATCTTGCAAACAAAGTGTTGTGGTTTTCCTGTTACCGTATTGAATGATTCTTCCAAATTGTACTTTCTGCCACGAAGAAAATGCAAAAGAAATCGGTCCATGAAAAGGGAGGAAAACTCTTGTAGTTCTTTGTCTTCTAAGATAAGAGTTTTGAGTTTTTCCAGATATTGCTTATCCTCTTGATCCTGTTGGGACGACAGTGACAGGACTTTGGTGGCTTTGCATTTCTTCTTTCTTCGGCTCATTCTTGAAACCTATCAAAATTGTCTATGAAAACGCTGGATTACGAGAAATGAATAATGGCAATATGAAATATTCGCAGGGAGGTTGCTCCAAAGTCCAACAGTTGGGTACTACGTATCATTTTGTTATTACCGCAGAGAAGCCACGATAAATGCGTTAATGAAGCATTAAAGTAATCTTAATCTACCTTATCAATTGAATGGCTAGACAGAAAACAAGTTTCCACCCACGCAAGAGGCTTGTGGAAAGGCACGTGTCTCAGATTGAACTGTTTATTGAAATGAAATGCCAACTGTCATATTTCCGAACAAAACTCTTGTGACAAAACAAAATATAGGTAATAGAAATAGGTAAGTAATCAGTTGAATATTCTTCACGCCTAATCATAAAGAACAGGTAATCTTGTGACAATAATTAATTTCAGACTTAAATCAGTCTTCTTATTGTAAGGTGTTCGGCCATAGTGGTCGGGCTGCCCCATCCATTTCTGAAGCCAGTTGATTGTCACGACGCAGTGCATGGCTCCCACCACCTGTGCAAACAAATGTCCTAGTTGTAAAAATGCCTCGCAATAATTAATTTACAGTTACCAATTCGTGCACCGCATTCATTACAAATCGATTCTTGCATCGCACCACCACATCCACCAATTACGTAAATATGCCCGTTGGGGCACTTAAACCAATGTCCTTGTGCCATGTCGAATGCTTTTAGTATTTCAATTCTTTCTGCATCAGAAATTCCCAGTCCCGTTTTTAAAACTGCTTCAAGTTCCTAAAGTACCAAAAAATTTGTACGATATAAGTACATACGCGTACACGGAACAGGAGGTATACTTACGAGTAATACGGTGCGAAGCATCTTTTTATTGGCATCCGTGTATGGCGTGCACGCTTCCACAATTAATAGAAGATTTTCGTAAATTGGGACTGCTTTTGCATGACCATTGGTGAATTGTGGTTTTGAACGACGCAAATAAATTTGGTACGTGTCATACAGCCTGTCCATTTCATAGCCAATGTCGCGCAATTCAATCGGACTCAAGGGTAGTTGGTGAGTCATAATTTTTGAAAACAAATCGCGATACTTCTGATGAAGATTCTTCTGCAAATCCGTAGTTAGACCATCCGGCTTTCTGCTTTCCAGTAAAATCTTGATTCCATTCTTCCCAAGTTCCAGTAAAAACTGAATGGATGAAATGGTCCCTAAGTTGACCTACATTGCAATGCAAGAAGCACATAAGAAAATTGGTTTCTACCAACTAACAAAAATCCAACCTGTTTGGTTAGCCACAACGTTCCTTTTTTGTCTTTTGCCGGAACCAGGTCTGCAACGTTGTTGATGAGGTACTCATAGAACCCTGGGAAGTTTCGTCTCCAATCGTCGTTCTCATCCCATTTCAATTGCTTCACAATCTCCTTTTGCTTATTTTGAACTTGTTTTTCATTTCCGAACACCGTTTTCTTCACTTTCAGAACATCTTGCAGTCTTTTCCTTATCACGTTATTGAATCGACGACATCGCGTAATCACGGTTCGACATCGAGGGCACTTTTTCATTCCTATTTCTTGATCATCCAGCTGCATGTGGTAGGTTAATCCCGCAACTTCAATTGAATGTTTACAATCAGGCAAATAAATAAATCTGCAACACAAAAACAGTCATGATTCTTGATATATGAAGCCTTAATTGTTTAGTCTCACCTTGCGTCATCATCTCCTTCGTTGCCATAAAGGAAAAACTCAGTCAAATGTTCTTTGTCGCACACACGACAGTGGATTGGACATTCTTCGCCACAGAAGCCAATGCACAAATGACCACATTTTAGTATTTTTGTGCAAGGTTCTTCGCACGGTAGCCTATCGCACTCTTCCTTGCAAAGCTTTTTACATTCTAAATGAACGCACTTCCATGGGCATGGCTCCTAAATTAGTAGAAGCATATTCAATTCAGTATCGACGCCAAAATAACCAATCAATAATATCTCGTACACTGCAGTCCAAGCATGGCGTGCCACATTTCTTGTTGCATTCTGAATGCTCACAACGCATTGGACAGTCTCTATCGCAGGGTGGGCAAGACTTTGCACAGGGAAATGCACAACTATGTATAGCAAAAAACAGAGTTAATAGGCGTCCCCTGCCTGTCGTACAGGATACATACGACATAAGACAACGGCACTCACATGTGTCCACAAACTAACGTCCTTCCACACTTTTCTTTACACTTTTCATGAAACCGCCCCTGGGAACAAGACCCACAACTTCCCTTGCAGCCGTGTCCGCAACCGCCCACCTCCTCTTGGAACACCTCTTTACACGGTTCGCTGCAAACTTCCAATCGCTGTTTTGCCGTAGCTAGCATCAATCAAAACCGTAAAATTAAAAATTAAGAAACATAATTAGTCGATTAATGACTTACCAGTCACTGATATTCCACATGGAATCCGTGAAAGATGCCCACAAGCTGAAAGTGTCTTCGGCATTACCAGTTGCTTACACAGCTCGTGCTGCAGAGGACGGCTGCATTCAATTTCAATTACGTGTCCACAAACAGGATCCATTTTTTTCACCAAACTCTACGACCACAACCACAAATTAAATTTTGAAAAAAATCCAAAAACATGAAAGCAATTCTGAAACCATACATGACATGGCCCACAGTTCAGAAAACACAAATTTTGACACTCGTGCATACAAGTCATGATTCTATCGCATGGTTCCAAGCATTCATATTCTGCAACGTCCATATAACACGGAAGAAGTTTGGTATGCCCACAAGGCAACGATCGTGAAGTTTCAACTTCGCAAGGGGGGCATTTTTCAAAACACTTGTGCTTCCCTTGGCACTTGTGTCCTACACATGTAAATATTTCATTTCATACTCACCAAAATAATAATGCAATGCAATATAACAAACCTAACGGATCCTCGCAAACTTTTGTGCAATCCTTTCTACAGGTGTAAAATCGATGCTGTGGATCCTCATTGACATGACAAATCTTCGTACATTGATGGCCACAATTTAACCGAATTGAGCAGACGTTTTTACAAGCAATGGACTTGTCCTTATCGTGACATTTTACCTCCATCTGAAAGAGACAAGGCAAGGAAATGTACATTTTGAAGCCCTGAAAACAATAACGAAGTAGAAACATACCGTGTGTCCACATGCAGCAAGACGTTTGATAACCGTAGACTGACATTTTATTACATCCGGCAAAAATCTGCACTCTGCATCTTGCTTGTGGCCGCAAGGGAGCTCTTTTTCTACAATAATCTTACAAGTCATCATGAGGACATCCTCGTGGCATTCCATGGTTCTCTCATGACCACACCGCAAATTTCTGCGAACTTTTTCCTTACAGATAACTTCTTCTGGATTAATGTGACAGGCCAGTTCCTTTTCATGTCCACAAGGTAATTTCTTTTTTACTGGGACATCGCAAACGTAAGTGGACGGATCTTTGTGGCACGCCATATCAATCAAATGACCACACTGAGGTAACGTTTTGGTCATTGAAGTAGGACAAGGTGGACATTTTCGAAAGCAACGAGCCGAACAAAGGTGTTGATTTACGCAGTGTTTGGTACAAGGTAGCTTGCATTGATACTCCTTGTGCTCTCGATCCTTCACATGGCAGAGGCTGATACAGTTGTGACCACAAGGCAAACGATAGTCACAGTTTAGGGTGCATCCTCCCTGAGGTGATTTTTGTCGGAAATCCGTCTCCGTCTGAACCTTCACTTGTGTACCATGCATCTGACATTCTAACAGAAGAGAATCTCCAATTGCATTCCGTAACATCAATTTTTCATTGATTTGGAACCAAATTTTACATTTGGACGATAGCATTTCCATATTGCCAATTATGAATAGTCCATGCCTGTAATCACAACACAAGTCAATCTAAGTTGTAACTGTATGTCACGTTAACAAAATGCAATATATTGCTCAATTTACTTTGCTCTGGAAAGGGACACGCACACACGATTGTCAATGTTCAAAAAGCCAACCTTATTTTCTGTATTACTTCGTACTAAGGACAATAGGATAATGTCTGGAAGAAATCAGTAAACTCTGAATGTACCGAATCCCGAAGATTGGAAAACAAGAATCCCGAAGATAAGAAGGCATTTGAACTCACCATTTTCCTCTCCTTGAAAGTTGTCGACACAGGTAACTTTCACGCCCTTGCAGTTGGGAAATTCAGAGATGGTTTTCTTCAACAAGAACATTTGACCAACATAAGCGGTCAATACTGTTATCTGGTTGGTCTCGTAGCCTTGTAGTACCAAGTGTCTGCATAATGCTGCCAAATACTTCGCTTCGAATACATTAGATTTGCTCGTTGAATCAGACTCCTAAAAAATACTTCTACAATAATTAATCATAAGTTGATTAATTGGCCACAAACCGATTTTTCCAATTCCTTGTGGGAAATGAAAAACAAGTTTTTAGAAATTCCTTTTACAGGTGGATAACGATAGACTGTAGCATAGTTGTAAAGTTCCTCATAGACCGTTCCTACTACCAAGTCCGCAATTTCTGGCCGCATTCGATGTTGCGTCTGGAAAATGTGTATAAATTTTATAATCTCAACTAAATCAAATCACACTCATAAAAACTCGTACGTAAGGTACAATACTAACCTTGAGCTGATAGCAATTTAAATTATTTTTTATCATCCGCTCGAACAGAGAAATGTCCAGATTGAAGTTTGTCGCTAGCTCATACACTGTCGTGCTTGGCCGAAGTTGTCGGTGGTCCCCTAAGGAAAAACACAAAAGGTAAATATATTTATGAAAGGTACATCACAAAAGTTTAAGAAAAAACCTATCAAAATCAAGTGTTGACAGTGACGAGTGATGCAAGTGACAATATGAGCTTCAAGCACCTACAACACCAAAAACCAATTTTTACAAAATAGCGATTAATACGTATGGTACTCAAGTGTCTACAAATGAAACATACCTCCGCCGCCTCTTCAATCACAACTGTAAAGAAAATATAAGTCAATTGTTTTCTAAGGTTGATGGGAAGGTAAGTACCTATTTTGGAGCGCATCATTTGTACGAGATCATTGTACTTTGCGGCTCCTGTGGTAGTCATTCCCACTATTTTGCTATTTTGGAGAATCCATCCATCTCCAAACCTCTGGAGCTCTTGTAGCTTTTTCTGTGACTTGACAAGTTCTTTGCCATTTTCTGCTACAATTTCAGCCGTCTTTTTCCTAGCTTGGGAGACCATGAAAAAATAAATCGCCCATCGCACACTCATTGTACAGCGTTGGAAATCCGCATCGTCCAACAGGCTGGTTCGTACTTGTTCCATTATGCCTGAAACATCAGGCAACTCCAAGAAATCGGCATTATAGTAGGAGAAAAGTTGCTCGAGAAACTTTTTCCGGTTGCTTAAAATGACCGCTTCTTCCTCCAATTTGTCAATGGTAACTTTATTAACTTGATCTCCAGTGGGTTTTTGTCCTTGCCGAAGCCGAGGAATGTTCTTCTGTATGACTTTAATTGCCTTTTCACAGTCATCAACAGAAAACTGGTGGAGATATGGCAATCGCACGTGGTAGGCAGTTTGTTTGGATTCCACTTCTGCGTAGACTTCATCAATTAATCGCTCGCTTAGCAGTTCGTCTACATCGTAATCTTCCTCGTCATCCGATTCCTTAGCACCATCTTCCACATTGGCATTGTCACCACCCTTGTTTTGATCTTGCCCTTTCGCACCTTGATCTTTGCTTGTAAATGGTTTTTTGACACGAGAGCCCCCTACTTCGCGGATTCGAAAATATTTGCGAATGATTGCTTCAGGATTGAAATAGCGGGACTTAAAATTGTCATCGACCATTCCCAACCAACTGGGCAATTGAAGGAATTTCCAGAGAATGGAAGGGTAGTCTATCATAAGGTTTTTCCAGGCATCCAAGCGTGAAAAATCTATGACACCTGCAAAAAAGAGACAAGAAACACATTTACTTAGGTCTTTCACTGGTATTAGTAACCTACCCTGCAAGTTTCGCAGCGCTGATAAAGCGTCCATTGTGGCTGAACGTTGGTTTCGGTAAGAATCGATTGAATCCAATATGTCTCTTTTATTTCCCCAGAAATGTTTTGGGAGTGTTCGACATTTTCGTCTGGAAACATTGGCGAGGGAGTAGTGTTGGAGGCTTTCACTTTGTGATCTTCCTCCGACACGGACTATCGGTACTTCGGCTTTCCCGTGAGTGTTCAACCAACCATCAAGTATTCCCTCTAAAAATTGGTCGAGTGCATGGTTTGTATAACAAACAACTAAAATAGGCCCCGTCCCCTCCGCTGACTGCCACAAATTTTCATTTGCCAACAACGTCTCAACAACTTTCAGTCCTGAAAATGCGAACACACGATAAATAAAAAATGAGTTTAGATAAAGAGAAATCGATCAAATCGATCCTGCAACACCTCACCCAAGAAAGTCTTTCCAGTTCCTGGTGGACCTTGTACAATTGCAAACTCCTTCGTGATGGCGGCATGAAAAGCCTTGAATTGGTTTTCGTCTAAGCCTAACTCGTCTCCAGAGGGCCAGCTATCCTTTAGCAAGGGCGAAAAGTATTTCTCCCTGCCATCTTTTAACTCGATCTTCAATGTACTCTCAGCGTCTCGCAGGTATTTTGGAGGTTCCACATCAGAAGATGCTTCCACAACGAACTTGCACATAGGGAACTCCTGAAGTTCCAGAATCTTCAACGCTTGCAAAGTGTGCCTGCAATTAAAAAGAGTTCAATTTTTTTGGTTTTTCCTTAAACATCCCTCCCCTCAGTTTTCCGTACCGGTAAGCTTCAAAGTACACTTCACATTCCACCATTAGGTAGTCATCATCTGTGTCCCAAACGGGTCCCTCGCCCTCCCAAACAATGCTTACAATTCCTTTCTTTAGCTCGTCTGTATTTCTGGACGCGACTACAGCGAAGTAAATACTTTGAAACAAGTCCCGAGAGAAAACTAGCAAGGAGCCAGTTAAAAGACGCTTGGACTTTTCCCAAGGTATTTTCTTATAATTGTTCTCTATAAGTTGGACTTTGTAGACGGTTGCGTCCTTCACAAGCTGGGCGCTAACAATCTGAACATTGGTGTAAATTCGGATAGTTCCCAAAGGTATCTTCTTCTTTCTGGTCAAGTATTCATACCTATTGTAATGAAATAATAATAACTATCCTTCCAGCCCCAATGACATAAATAATATTACCGGTGTTTCAGAAAATCTTGAATTCCGTTCTTCAACGGTCTCACAAAGTCTTCTCTCAAGAGGCGAAACTGTACATCTAAATAATGATTGGCATCATCATAGGCACCAGTTAACTTGTTTCTTCGAAGAAACGGTTGTTCTTTGGAAAGGAGCTCAGCACCCGTCGGCACAATTGGTATCTCCTTGAAATCATCAGGAGCCCCCAAAGCATCATATTCATTTTGCTCCTCTGCTCTTGAGTATCCTCGTTTATCCAATGGAGCTAGTCGTTTTCGTCTTTCTTCTACAAGTTTAGATGCCTCCTGTAACTCTTTTACGACGGCGACAAACTCATCCCGCAATGAATTAAATGATGAATCCGAAATTGCCTTCATAGTTGCTGCCCCTGTTTGGGAAATAGTACAAAGTATACTAAACTGACGAATTCTAAACCACATTCTTTAGTTGTGAAAATACCTGAAGCCGTAATAACAATATTTTGCAAAAAGTCCAAAGCGACGTCTGGCATTCTTTTCAATGCAAACTGGGTATATTTCAGCACGTGACTTAAAAATGTTTGAGGTGATTTGTCAATCTCCGTAAACATGCTACTGTAATAAGAAAAAGGGAATAATGATACTGGCACACCCAACACAAACATTAAAGTTAGAGCGATTGTTATTTCTTACTTGTTCGGTTGTCGTCTTATTGGCTGGAGAGAGCTGAATGACGTTTTGGTTATTTTAGTGCATTCATCAATAATGCCCAACTGAAAATTCGGATCTAATGCGGATACGCATATTTCGTTCTGTTGATTCACCAAGAGTGTCTCCCCAATGACTTTGTCGGCCAGTATTTGCATCGTCAAATGCAAGTTGTTCTTCTGATTAGAAACTCTCACCACGTCAGATTGCAGATACGCTTTCCAATCTTCGATGTCTCGTGCGATTGAAAAGAGGACTTCGTGTCCTTTTGACTCTAGAAAACCGTGGAGTCTCTTAAATCCAAAGACTGGACCCGGACCACGACCAATTCTGAAATACAAATGTAGAGAAAAGAAAAACATGAGCATCGTCCTGACAAGTACTGATTACTAACCTCGTATTGGCCATAGCAGTTCCTACCGATTCGACATCGTCAACCCCATCATCAGCACCATTCCCTATTCCTCGTCCTCCACGATTGTCTCGACGCCCATGTCCTCCTCGATAGGGCTCGTCTCTGAACTGATTTCCACCTCCACTTGAAGAATGATGATCGTTCGCCACCGATGCCCCGTTAGCACCTCTTCTGTTATTTCCTCCTCGATTGGTTTTAGCACCGCCATTTCCGCGATCATTATCGTGGTGAAACCTTCTTCTTCCACCTCTTCCACCCCCTCGGCCTCCTCCTCCTCCACCCCCTTCAAAGTCTGGTTGAAACATCTCCAATCCCCCTTGAATTGAAAATCAAGAATTGCTGAGTCAGGGCATCATTTCTTTCAAGGCAGACAGTGCAGGGTGTTCTAAATAGATGTTGAGTGGATTAATTTAATGACAATAACCGAGTCCTATCCCACTGGCTGAGCTTACCGCAGCGATGACAAACGCCTCTTCAAAAGATGGATCACACAATTCGAGTCCTATACGTGACAAGACAATAAAGTTAAGTCGGTTTGGTTGACTTACGTCATCCATCAAATTCCATGAACAAAACGTATACTGCTGTTATTTTATGCCGGGATTGATGGGACACTACCACCCCATCTCACGCTTTAATTTTAATTTTAGCACCTTTAAAATATTCCTTTCTTTTCCTTCCCTCTCTTGAGGGCTGTGGATCAATTTTGTTCCAGTACCACCGCGGCTTTCCCGGACCACCTGATCGTCAGCTGCTGGGCACAACAACAAAGACACATATTGACCGACAAATTGAAGTCCTTGCCCTTGAATTTAGAACAAGAAGATGGAGACGGAGATCAATTATTTTAGCGACAGGATAAGCGATGAGATAATCGTGCATATATTCAGTTACATCGACCATCATGCTGACTTCACAAGACTGGCTCAAACTTGCTCAAGATTCAACAATCTGCTCAGAGATAAGCAGTTCGCGTGTAGGATCCGCTACCCTTGGGCTTCCTTTCTCTCCAGGGCGTCAGTGATGTTTTTCATGAAAGATAGGCTGAGAAGTTTGATGATGACGGAGGTGGACTTAACTGATGTTTACTGGATTCCATCGGGTGTGATCAAAGATACGATCGTCAACTTGACGAATTTAAAGGTAGGCCTTACATAAACTTCCATTAGTCATACGTCATACCGAATTGAATTTGTTCTCCAAATCTTTTGTTTATGTTAGACGCTGTTGGTGGCAGGGACTGCACTGTCGTGGACACACTTGGCTCAGATATTGAACAGGATTTCTCTCCAAGGTCTTAGTTGGTCATGGGATAACGCTTTAGAGGAGTCGTGTAGACGACATAGCAGTATCTCCCCCAAGAAATTTGCAGAGCTGACTGAAATGCAGGAGAGATTTTTAAGTCTGAAGGCCCTCCTTGTTCACATTCCAATACTTTCTAAGGGCCCTACTGATGTCCTCTTTTACACGTATTCGGCTCTGGAGTACATGATTGCTTTATGTCACAATTTAAAGTCTTTGTGGATTTTGAGCTGGCCGAAGAGTGTGGCAGAGAGGAAGATATCATCCACATCAATCACGAGAGGACAAGATGATTTTGACTTCAAGTTTGAGTTGAAAAGTTTGGTAGTAAGTATCAAGGAACCACCCCGCTTTTCTAATGTGCAATTTGTTCGAAGATTGGTCAGGCATTTTGAAAAGTCGCCTTCCCCTGCTGTATTCTGGCTGGATCACCCGCTCGTACTGGTCAGGCCGAGATCTGGTACTCTGGTATCATTGCTAGAAGGTATTTTTGTCATAAATTGTATGTAGGTTGAAGTCTAATATCAATATATTATGTACCTATTAAAGCAGACATCAGTAAGCCTTTAGGACGACTCAACAATACAGAGTCCTTAGAACAGTTATCGTGTCCTCTCATCATGATGAAACAGATCTCGGATGCAAATCTGACACCACAGTTTAATAAGGTAACAAAAATTCCATACTCAACATGTGTAATAGAATTTGAATTGATTGCGTTCGTTACAGCTTAGGCACATGTATGTCAGCCAAGGACAACCTGCGATTGTGGCGTTAAAAGGAGTCCTAGATAATGCCCCAAATTTGGAGTCGTTCTCGTGCTCCAGCTTTAATATAAAAATTGTAAGCGTTTATTACTATCCTGTTTTACCTTAATCTTGTAAAGTTGTAATTTGGTAGGACTGGAAAAAGTTTGTCGATCATCACCAAAAATTGAAGTCGGTTTGTTTAAGCGAGGCAGAGGAGCTAGAAGGCTACTGTTGTGCAATTTCAAAATTATCTCAACTGGAAAAGCTTTCTATATCAATCGAGTGTCTTCACGGTATAGTTTAGCTTACAAACGCGTGACTCGTAAATTATCTACAAAGTTTCCTGTTGCTTTTCTAGAAATAAGGGACCTTCGTATTCTTTCTGAATACAATATATCGCAACAAGACAAAGAGACCACCACGTCAGAGGTCGAAACGAAGAATCTTGCCACATCTCACAGTTATTTTAAAAGGAGAAGAGTGGGGGTTTCGTCAAAGCCACAAACGACCGGAGAAATTGAAGCCATTGCTGGAGTTCATTTGATTGCGGCTGGATGTTCGAATTTGACTGAGCTAGAAATTGGTTTGTGGTAAGAAGAAGAACTGTTTTATTAGGTATTTAAAGTTTCTCAATGATGAGAAATGCTTTGGATAATAGTGGCAGTTCCAAGGCAGGACGATTTCTACAGAGCAGTCTATTTTCCATATCTCAATTTAAACAGCTAACCAAGTTGTCCCTTGCAAGCCTACCGATTATTAGCAATGCAAGTTTCTTAGTTTCCGTAAGTAGTGCCTTTATACATATTTCATCTATCTAATGGTTAGTATGCATACAAATTTGTACATTCATTCAATGAATTTCATTGTTCGGTAGATATGCAGTGATTGTCCTTTAGAATCTCTTCGTTTGACACATTGCGGGCCCTCAGCAAAGTGTATCTACATTTCGGTAAACTGACTTCATACAAAACTTAAAGTGTAAACCGTTCTAATCGTTAATTATACTCCCATAGGATTTGTGCCGAAGTCTCAAACTCTGCAAGAACCTGAAGGATTTTAGGTACATTTACAAATTAACATCAATACAAAGATACGACAGAAGAGAAGTGCAAACTAAAATGGGGAACATTTTTTATTTTAATACCAGGTTGGAACAAAATTACATTGGTTCTCCTTTACCGATTCTGTCAGCACTTCAGAATTGTCCAAAGCTTCAAAGAGTTCTTTTGTGTTCTGACCCCAACGACCGACCATTGGAATTGCAATCAGTTGACAAACTTTTTAGTCATTGTCCTGAACTTGTAGTGTTCTATGCCACAGTTGAAACAACGACAAAGTCAGACTGCAGGAAAATCAAAAAGGAGATGGAAGTAAAATACAAGCCTACTCGACCCCCGGTTAGTGTGGTAGTGCACCGCTCACTGGAAGAAGAAGAGGTAACTTCCTACCCTTCAGTACATTATCGTCAGTTGGTGGTAAACACTCCTAAGGTTTGTACGACTGATTTTTGTGATTTTGATTACGCTCGGTTTTTAGACTGACAGTCTAGATAACTTAATAAAATTAAAATGTTTTTACGTATTAAGTGGTTTCGGGTTATGATCCTCATCCATTTAAATCATTTAAGTAGAAATAAACGTAACATTTGTTATCCACTGGTCACCTCATGTTAAGTAGTAGACTAAATAGATATGGTAGAGGTCCTAACAGTAGCTGTGTACACCGGGTTTGGGTCTGGTTCTTCTGTAATGACACTCACTTTCACCCACACACTTTCCTTGGAGGATTTTCTAATGGCTTCAATAACAGCTTGAATGTACAGTCCATCCTCGAAGCCAGATCCAATCAGACCCACCGAGCTTTCCTTCTTCCATTCTTTTCCATCTGGCATGTTAAATGTTTCCCGCAGAGACCCCAGTAACTTTAACAGACCTATGATGAGAAGCAACAAACAATTTTTACGTCTGTGCGGCATTGTCAATTGTGCATTGCAATCAATCAATCGCTATCGCTGTGATTGTAGTAACCTAACCTGTCATGTAAATTGGGGGTAGCAGTGGCGAGAATACGGAGCTCGAGTTCCTTGCGTTTCTGTCAACCAAGAGGAGGTCTGTATCCGGAGAATCTTCAAAAAGCATCACTTCCTTCTCAACGGAACCCTCCTTGTTGGCGTTATTGTTGTAAAGCAGACCCTTGATAGTTGCCCCTACGATGGAGCATTGATAACTACCGTTCTCGAAGTTGCGGTATAATTTAGCATACCTTCAGCCTTGATGTATCCTTTGTCCGATTTGAACAATATCTCTTGGAAGAAGTGCCCTTTGGGAAGATGGTTGGATAGGGTCATTGAGACAAACATACCTCCGTCCATTTCCATTTGAATAGAAGAAAAGTCCGGGCTGCTTATACTTCTTGTCCCATTTATGCTCAACGTACTTGCGGTAAAAGTTTTGCACACTGCGTGAACACGAACTGCCTTTTGAGATGATAAGTAGTCTGTAATGCATAAATCAAATCTTCATTTTTGTGACGCAAAAACATAAACAATCACACTTACAAATAAGATCAATCATGTGAGATGCAAAAAGGGTGACATTGCCTCCACCTTAATAAGAAACAATTATTTTACAATTTATGTACTGCAAGCGAGGTCCAAGCTCTGACTTACCCATAACGTCATCACACAACCAATTAAAATTGTTTGCTAATATCGGACCCATTTCAAGCCTGCACTGGCAAAATTTTGGTTGGCCGACATACTTTTCCATGTTTCGTTTCATCTGGATAAAGCTAAAAATATTTACAAACTATTGATTAGTACATGAACATGCCCAAGACATTCTCGTACCCGGCATGAAACCTTAAGGAATGATTGAGCACTCCAATCAAGGACGGATAATACTGCGCAGCTTTCACCATTTTCAATGTCTCACACTGGGAAAGTCCTGCTGGGCGATCGCACAAGACATGTTTCCCTATTCCTAAAGCTTTAACTGCAATTTGGGAATGTATATTTGGTGGACAGAGGATGAGTACCAATTCTACATCCTTTCTAAGCAGAACGTCGTCGACCTTGTTTGTGAAGAACGGAATGCCCAGTTCCTTTGCTGATGCTTCGGCATCTAAGATAGATGACAAATGGTATTTATAGCCTCTTTGAAAATACCTGACTTGTCTTACCCTGCAAAGTTAAGCTCCAGATTGCCTTCACAGCAAACCCCTACACAGACAAGGTTATTATTGGCGCATGGGATGTTTTAATATCTGTAGTAGGACCGTACCTTGGCCTGCAAGTAAGGCACCAATATTTTCACAACAGGATCCGTTCCAAATACCCCAATCCCCGGTAACATCTTCAATGATTGACTCTTTCTTCAGACGGTGTCTGTGTTGTTATCCATTGGTCTCATCTTAGCCTACAGAAAAGAAAAACACAGAATCAGCAATTAAAGTTTTGACCAATTATTTTTGTAGGTGTAATTACCAGTCATTGACGTACGTAAATAAATTAGAGGATTTTTAAAGCTATGACTAATTTTCTTAATGTTTTTAATTACATTTTCTATTGTTGAGCTGAGTTCCTCTTTATTCTTAATATTTTCAGCACTGGTCTTCATTCTGCTGGTGGTTGCGGAAAGCCGGCCAAAGACCTCGGATGTGGGAGAGAATGAGCAACACACAGGTGCCAGCCTTGGGAAAGATGATACAAAACAAGAAGTAATTTGCACAATGCATATTATTCATACCAAGGCAATGTATGAAAATGTTTAAAAAATAACTTTTCTGGGCACTGCATGGAAGAGCCTGTGTCTTGTCTTGTCCTAATAAATTAGTTGCCATTACTGTTATCATGGTCAAAGTGTGAAGATTCATTCAATATAAAAAGAGTCTTTCTTGGAAGAGTAGAGTAAAATGATCAATCTCACCATGCCCCATATCGTGACAAACTAAAAACTATTCGCAGGCAACGTTTTTACAGTATGTCAAATATGATATTGAGTACTAATAATAATACCAGTCACCTTCAATAGGTTTTTTTTTATCACTGAGGATGTGGGGCAGTAAAGACATCATGCAGCAATCATTGGATTTACAATTTACAATAATGCAAATTAATTGCAGAATTGCAAGGTTCCTACATCGGTCAAGCCAAAAAAACTGTCACTATTGTTGACGTAGGCCACAAAGCTGAAGCGTAGGCTGAAGTTTACGAAATGGATTAGAAAGGGGTGAATGTTTGACGACATACCGTTGCTTTGTTGTAACTTGTCATCTTTATTCTATGCATGCGTATATTATTTTAGAATTTAATTACATTTACCAGACCTCTGTAAAAGAATGCATAATGATTTCAAGTAAATGGTGGATTGTATAAGCTATATACAATCGAATGTACAAAACTGGCTATGTGCGATTCAATCAGTAGCGGCGATGATGGTGGCGAACAAGTGTCCACTGCTTAGTTATCACGTTACACTTACAAATTGACGACAGTTCATTATTAAGAGTTTGTTAAGATTAAGAGTTTGCTAGAAGTGAACTAACTTTCCATAAAAAGTTGTAATTGCAGAAGAACACTGCAGAAATGGTGGACCTAGATCAGAATTTTTTGGGAATAGTGGACTATTGTGTAGTCGCATTTTGCCTCTTATTTTCATTGTTTATTGGTGTTTTCTACGCTACCAAAGGAAGGAAGCACAGTAACAATGAGGAACTTTTGATGGGATCTCGGTCCATGGGGGCAATCCCTGTCGCAGCATCAATTCTTGTCAGCTACCTCTCTGCTATTACGATTTTAGGTTTGTGCACCTCTTCAGTTATTGCCTTATTGCATTAGAATAATTTGAAGATTGAATTGACACTTGTTTCAGGATACCCTGCGGAAGTGTATGCATATGGATTTCAGATATTTCTGACGACCCTATTGGGTTTTGTGACAACTCCCGTTGCCATTTTCGTTTTCGTGAAGGTTGTTGATTCAAAACCATCTCCGTTTCTAATTTGCAATGGCATTTGTTTATCAATAGGTCATGTACGACTTAAAGCTGACAAGTGCATATAAAGTAAGCCAGCATTTTGGTCGACCTTTGTCTCTTGTTGTAAATTCCATTCTCTTACGCAGTACCTGGAATTGCGATATGAATCCAGGGTGGTCAGATGGGTCGGATCTCTCATTTTCATTTTTCAACTCTTATTCATAAGCGGTATCGTGATGTATGCTCCCTCGATTGTGATGCAAACAATGATGGGTGTGCCAATGTGGATCAGTGTGATTGCCATCGGGTAACTGAAGAAAAAGATTTAATTTTTTCCAAGATGAAGCGTCTGAATGTGTATGGTTTTTCAGAGTAGTTGGGACCATTTACACTAGCATTGGTGGAATCAAGGCTGTTGGTCAGTTTGACATAGTTGAATGACTATCATTTGCGTATATTACACTTTGTGTTGCTTGAAACAGTCTGGACTGATGTCTTCCAATTTCTAATGATATTCATTGGCATGTCGGCCATTGTGGCGAAAGGGATTTACTCTGCAGGTGGGATGAAGTTTCACATGCAAAAGAACTTTAATTTACTTTTGTTTTTAAACAAAGGTGGATTTTCACCCATGTTCCGGATAGCTTCTGAGGGGGGAAGGCTTCAGCTATTTGAGTAATGTGCTCAGTCGAAATTCTACCATATTTCACGGTTGATTTTGATGATTCTTGCTATAGCTGGACGATAGATCCTTTGATGAGGCACAATACTTTAAACATTATTCTGGGGAATGGCTTTGGAGGCATTTGCTTCCTCACACATCAGCCTGTCCTACAAAGATACTGTGGACTTCCGACTTTGAAGGACGCCGTTAAGTAAGGCCTTATACCAACATCAGTCTGGGATCTTATGTAGTTCTGTACAGGTCAATCGTATGGTCTTATATTTTCGGGCTGACCACCGTTGGCCTAGTCATTGTCACAGGCATTGCAATCTACTCCAATTATGCAGGCTGTGATCCTCTGAAAACTCATCAAATTCAGAAAAGTGATCAGATTGTTCCATTTTTCGTCATTGAGGAGCTGAGCTTTATTCCCGGAATGATGGGACTCTTTGCCGCTGTTATCTTTAGTGCAGTGCTAAGGTACTCATAATAATGGCTTGAAGTTGTGAAAAATATCAACATTTCTCATTGCAGTACAATCTCTTCCACGTTGAACTCATTGGCTGCCGTGACTTGGGAGGACTTTTTGTCCAAAGCTCCATATTTCAGTAATCTGAGCGACTTTGGACAAACTGTGACTTATAAAGTGCTGTGTACGTCTCACCTCAGTTTGGACGTTCAGTGTGCTTTGCTTCATTTTGTATTGTTCTAGCAATTTTTTACGGCGTGCTCTGCGTCTCGTTGGCATTCTCGGCGGAGCATTTTGGCTCAATCTTCCAAGGGGCTATCACTGTCGTAGGTGCTGCTCTTGGAGTGTTGGGTGCTGTGTTTTTGATGGGGGTCTTTATGCCATTCGTCAACAAAAAAGTAATAATAATCTTAAGCAATCCAATGTATTATAAATCAACTAATCAAACCTTGTAAAAGGGTGCCATTGCGGGATTGTTGGTGGGAGTATCTGCTATGAGCTTCATCACAGTGCAAGCAATTCTGCTCCAGAAGTCCTACAATTTCCAACCTAAATTAAACGTTTCAATTTCTGAATGTCCAGAGCCCATTTTAGCAAGACTGGCGAATTCAACTGAGACGAGCCACACACTCTTGGATGTTGATGAATTGTACGAATCTATATCTCCAATCTCTTTTTTTTACAAACCACTTCATCCTTTGTTGTACTACTTAGAACTTGGCCAAGGAAATTGTTCACCGTGTCCTACATGCTCTACTCGCTCATTGGAGGAATAATTACAATCGTCGTGGCGTGCGTGGTCAGCCTTCTCACAAATGGTATGAAAATGAAAACGGTGTAGATTCGATTCTTCAAAAATTATTACGACGCCTTACATTTTGCAATCCATAGGATGCGCTGAAGCTAAATACGTGAATCCAGAATACCTCCATCCCCTAATTCGACCGAAAAAGGCAAAGATCAATCCAAGATCTTTAGACAAGAACTGTCACGCTAATCAAGGCTTTGTGGACCATCATCATCATGACATGTCAGGATATGCCAGGGGGTCTATGAACCAATATCCACAGTGCATGGAGATGTGTTCGCGACTTCCACGACCTAAAATGTGATGTCTTAAACGCATTTCTTGACTCAAATAAAAGCATTCTTAAGCAATAAAGGCCATCAATTGGGGCAGAGTGAGATTCGCCATTGTCGAGTCTAAAACTTTATAAGCCATCTAAATAAGGTGGAGTAATACAACCCCAAAATGGACTTGAACATCCTACAGACTTAAATTGGCAATGATTGAAGCATTAATTTAATTTGACCAAGTGCATTGTTGGTTCTAAACAAAAGAAGAATCATACAAAATTGCACAAAATGGAAAGAGAAAGTGTGCGATGATGTTGAGTTGGTTGGACGTTGGATCGAGATCGAGAGCACCTGTGCGAGTGTTCACTCATTCGCAGCCAAAACAAACAAACTTTAATTAAACAAAATTATTTAATTATGTAGCCTTTTGTCAAAATCTAAGCTGTAGGAATTGGTGAACGAACATGGCCTCCTCCTCGGAAGGATTCAAGTGTTCGATTTGTCTCGAATTTTACTCAGGTTTGCATAATTCAATTCCTTAGGATTACTAAATGTGTATCTTATCTTTGTTCCAGGAAGTAGCTTCAAGGACTACTTCGTCAGTACCCCTGGTGGACATGTCTTTCATTACTCTTGTATCAAGAAACTTATTGAAGCAGGGCATTCGTGGTAAGCCTTGTAAAGTTAAAGCACCCTGGCACCCTGTTTCTTTAACACGAGTTCTTATTTTTGACTTTCCAGTTGTCCCATGTGTCGAGAACATTTGAGCCTTGAAACTTTGACACGTCTTTATGGAATTGACCCTTCACATCGACCTAAATCGCGGCCTTCAAGTAGTGGTAGGAGTTCTGGAGAAGATGAGGGTCCTGCAGGAAAGCCGTAATTATCTACCGTAGATTGTATTTTTATAGGCATAATGCAATGAATGCCTTCTTTGAATGTAGGGACTACGTTTTCAAGATTGTCCTTGTAGGGGATTCTTCCGTGGGAAAGTCATCGCTCCTCAAAAGATTTACCGTATGTAGCAATAATTCTTCAAGGCTCTTGGTGAATGTAATTTGCTCATTAGACTGGTGCGTTTCAAACTGACCTTGCTGCTACGACCGGTTGTGACCTGGTAGGTTGGTTTTGTGATTAATGTATTTTCTCTGACTTGACTTTTCCATTGCCCCTTTTGTTAACAGTGTTTCAAGGTGATAGAAATGGGAAACAAATTGATCAAGCTTACGATTGTAAGTCTTTGTATTTGGTGGTTTAAGTGGTACATTTCTGATTGCATATTTCCTTGTAGTGGGACACAGTTGGTCAAGAGAAGTTCCGCAGCGTTGCAACTAACTGCATCCGAAACACTCATGGAATTATGCTAGTTTACGATGTGACAGATTCCCAGACCTTTGCGTCCATTGAATCATGGCTCAAGTTTGCTGAAGACTATGCACCGGAAGAGGCAGTTAAAATTCTCATTGGAAATAAGCTGGATGTTGGTGAAGAACAAAGGATGGTACCACAGAGGCATGGAAAGGTATTAGATTTTTGGACAACTGCATAGAATTTATTGTATGCATCAGTTACTCTTCTCATTGTTTTCCAGAGCTTAGCATCTCGATTAAATCTGTCATTCTTTGAAACATCAGCAAAAGAAGCCAACAACGTTGAAGCAGCCTTCCGTTGTTTGGTGGGAGAGATTATGGAGATGACGGTACTGAATCCAAATTCTGAACATTACGACGGTCATCAGGAGGATGCTTCTGAGGGTGGCGGTGCCTTGCCTAGATCTCACTCAGGATGTCGAATTCGACTGCCGAGAGTGCAAAATTGCGACAGAGTTCCAAGTCCTTCGCCAGATTGTCTTTGTTGAGGATAATTACGGTTCTAAAAAGTGTGGAGTACCTTATGTGCTTGAAAACACCTATTGACATGGTCGCATCAGACGCTTTGTGTAGATTTAAGGTTATACTCAGATCGCAAAAATGAGTGTCGAACTGTAATCGTGATGATAATTGATTGAGTACCGATTGCTCAATTTTAAATAAATAAATTCATCGTCTTTTACACTGATCATCGTTCACAGTGATTTGGTTCATGAAAATATTGGCAGTATTACCACCAATTAGTTAAATAGTAATTACAGTTCTGGAAAGATAGGCCGATAGACTCTGACTGAAATGCTGGGGTGGAGGTAAAGTGAGACGGTGAGTGAAATGAAACATGTTGAAACCTGTTTTCTCTTTTGCTCTGCGTAAAAAAGTGTAAACACAAACACACGTCAGTTGGCAACTGGCAAGCGGTGAGTCAGTGGGTCAGTTGCACCAGGTCCAGGAACTTGTCACGAGTTGAATAAGATGGCAAAATGTAGCATTTGTCACGAAAATGGGCACAACAAAAGGACCTGTTCTGAAGGCAAGTCATCATCCTCCTCCTCTGGGGATAAAAGGGGTTCTCCCCCTGCTGAAATTACGAAGAAGCAGCCCAATCGAACGAAGGGTCCTTCGAGTTTAAAGAACATTGAACCCATCCTTAGTAAAATAGACAGGGGACAGAAGAGGATTGAAGAGAATCAGGTCAACATCATCAGAAAGTTGGACAGCATTCCGGCCATCTCTTACAAAATTGAGACAGTCTCAAACTTCTGTGCGGGATGTCATAAGACATTGTCCGAAGGTGAAAAACACAAAAACTGCCACCTGGCCACCAAGATAGAGGAAACGGATGCAAACAGTGGTAATAAAAAGTGCACACTCTGCAGGACCCCCGGTCACAATGTCAAGACATGCCCTAAACTTGAGGAGAGGAAGACAAAGACGAAATTCTACCCTGGACACTGGCTTCCACAATTGGCTCAAGGCAGGTTTATGAAAGGGCCGACTGACAAGGATGGACCCGGTTTCATTTACATTTACGCCTACGCGGATCCCAAGAACGAGGAAGACCGTCATGTGTGGAAGATTGGAATGTCAGAGCATGAGAATGGAAAGAGACGAA
Organism: Isotomiella minor; assembly: GCA_034696445.1. NCBI lineage: Eukaryota > Metazoa > Arthropoda > Collembola > Entomobryomorpha > Isotomidae > Isotomiella > Isotomiella minor. The sequence goes on from JAQIWU010000400.1 coordinate 21,976, forward strand.
TTGAAGTTCAAGAAAAAAGTAATAAGGAACAATACATCACTGTCTTTCATCAACCCACACCATTCAGGTATAGTCATTTTTGCATGCCTCGTACGTGAAAAGGTTACAAACGTTCTTTCTTTTAGATATCTGACGGAAAACGTGATCCACCGTCTCTTGAAGGACTTTCGAGATCCACGAGAGCATGGGATCGGAAGAACAGAATGGTTTCGTGGATCCAGAGAGAAGCTTATACGACAGGTCAAAGATGTTATCAAGGAAGTTCAATTCGCCATTACGAACGAGTACTTTGAACCCACGCCTGCGTTCGCGTAACGTGATCGTAATGGCGAATAGATATCGTAAGTTTTTAGTTTACCTATGTCACAAAGTTTTGTTGGTTTTCAGTTAGTGTAGATTTTAAGAAACGTACATCATCATGCAAAAACGTGCAATTTTAAATATATGAACGGGTCAATTTGAACGGATGTCTGGTTCGTTTTTATACACGCTTTTAAACATTTACATTTTTATTTATGACATAGATTAGATATTTTACAGTTACAAAAATAGTCGGAAAATAAAATTGATTTTACTTTACACAAGATACGTTTTTCCATGTTTGGCACAAAGTTCAGGTGAAATGTGAAAATTTTGTAGCACCAAATACCGAGAGGCAATTTACCAGATCCAAGAGAGTTGGTACTGAGCACTTATTTTCAGTAATTCAAATACATTTTAGATTACAAAAGTTATACTTGTTACGCTCTGGGATGCACAGTATCAGTAATCTTATGCAGGTTTGTAATTAAGGTGAGAGTTTCAAATCACAGCAACTTCACTTTTTCCTAAAAAGTGGATGGATTTACGATTTGTGGTGGATATGGTCAGATCGCTCCACTTTAGTCCGATAATGACCCTCCATACGGTCAGAATTAATCTTCCTTGTATGGCGCAGGAACGACCATGGTCATGGCTTGAATGACTTTGGTAAACTTTCCTGTAATGGAACAAAATGTATAAATTCAGATTCAATTCATGTCGAAGAAAAACAAGTACTCGTTGAGCACATTGGTTTACTCACGCATGCAAGGAAGTTGGTACTTGCGGTAGACAAAGGGGTAATATATGACAATTCCCAACAATGTGAAAATTACAGCATAGAGATACTCGAAACTAGGGTAGCTGACAAGGGGTGCAATGACTAGAATGGCCGACATGATGATTGCCAGAATTGGAACTATCAATGGGACCTGATAGCAAAGACACCAACCAATTAATTCAATAAGCATAGAAGTCTCATTAATACAAATACCTTGAACACTCTCTTAGCATCCGGCTGTGTTCTTCTTAATACTAAGACGCTCACTAAAGCCAGCCCATAGATAATCCAGCTCGCAAATCCAAATAGGTCAATGAGTTTGTTAAGGCTGCTAACGAAGATCATTGGCAGAGCAAGAAGCACCTAAAGAGATGAGATGACACAAAGAGAAATGTCTTAAATTAGTGCGCATAATTATGATTTGACTTGTAAAGTCAGAAAGTTTATGCATACGTTAAACACGACGGCAATTACAGGCGTCAGCCTCTTCGCGTGGCAATAGGACAAGACATCTACCTATGACATCGTAGAAAAACGGTCATTGGATTATACAGAAAGTTGAATAGTCGATTGCTTATACCATATGACCATCGCGTCCGGCAACGTATGAGATCCTCCCAGCCGTGAACATTGAACCATTGGAGCTCCCAATCGTCGATAGACAAACCATTAATGGAATTATCCACTTGAAGCTTCCCAACATGTCGTTCCCAACGTCCTATATGATAAAATGAAAGTAACTCACTTGGGTGTCTTAAGAAGACTCTCAAGGGTGGGGCTTAGAAAAGCTTAGATTTGGAAGAGGGACCTACCACTGCAACAGCTTCCGAAGTCATCATTGCATGTTTGTCGAGAACCGTCAGATATGAGAGATTGACCAGAATATAGAGCACTGCCGTGATGGGAATTCCAAGCAGGATGGCTAAGGGCAGGTTCCTTTGTGGATCTTTAAGCTCTTCTATCACAAAGTTTAGATTGTTCCAGCCATCGTACGCCCTATGCAACATAATCACATCATTAATCTCAACTTTTTATGTCCAATGTGCATTACCAAAGTCCACTGTAAAATGAGATCGCAATTGCACTGTAATCCTCCGTGGTTTCATTCCAATCGTTTGCAATAGCACCGTATCTCCCGTTGTAAACATTGTAGGCACCGATGCCAATGATAATGGCCATCGTCCCCACCTTGCCTGCCGTGAAGACAATTTGTAATCGAGTAGCCCAATGCACCGCAACCACATTCACTGCAGCTATAAAGCCTAAAGACAGAAAAAGATGATAGATTCCCTCCCCAATGACGCGATAATTAGCTTACATGCAAAAACGACGGCTAGCAATTTTTTCCCAATGTCGTACTGCCATGCCTCAACAAAGTCATCACAGAAGTTGAAATACTTTAGGAATGGAGAAATTGCATACTGTCCAAATGCCAGTCCACTTATCGATAGGGACGATGGCTTTAGCAGCAACACTGTCAACTGTCCAAAATAAATGATGGTTTTCAAGATTAAAATATGTATCTAAATTCCAGAGGTAATACCTTACCCACGCGAAGAGGAACGCAGGTAGCTCTCCAAAAAATTTGTGGTGCGGGGAAAACGCGGCCATGTAGTAGGCGTGCTCACCCCCACTTTTCGGAACCACAGTTCCCAGCTCAATATAAGACAGTGCCGCTGGACAATAACAATAGCATTTGTAACATTCGTGTAATTTGATCGAAGTACACACTGCTTACATAGTGTGGCCAGAACCCCACATCCAAACCACACACTGAGACTTGCAGTTACAGACCCTGTTTTCTCCAAAAGACCGGACGGTGATATGAAAATCCCCGAACCTGTCAAGCACATCCGTTTGACCTCACCTATGCGTATCTATATACTTGCTTCTAATACTTACCTATCATTGTGCCCACGATGAGAGAAATTCCTCCAGTCAAGCCAATTTGCCTTTTCATTCTGACCGTACCATCTCCAGTTTCCGTCTCTGTTTCCCCCTTCCCATCTTTTGTTGGGTCTTTCGTAGTAGGCACAAAAGCTTTGTTGCCTGATGATGGAACATTCTTCTGAGACGCCACAACTTTCGGTATGCCCTTCAACCCTGTGCCATCTTCCTTGCGACCTTTATCACTGTCGTCTAACAAAGCCACAAAAACAGAGCACTCCATGTCAGGGGATTTTGACTGTTTGCTGCTATTTCTACCCGACATTTTGTCTCGTCTTAATCTTAATCAACCCTCGAGGAAAGAAAATAATTGACAGGTTTACCAACCTCCGAATAAAATATGTGTTAGAATAGAATACAACGAGGCACATCAAAATTAAAATAGTGTTTTTGCTCAAGAAATTATCATTATGCCGTTCTGGTCTGTGGGAGAACCAGTGGAAGGAAGATGAGTTACAATTCTAATTCTGTATCAATTCATAGCATGGTGAGTGTATACTCTCTGTGACCCTCGCGTAATTTCTGCCAGCATATTATTTCACCAACTAAGTGTAATTTTTTAGTTAAGAGAGATGATACGATGATACCCCCAAATGCATTTCACATAATCTCATTAATTCTGCCCCTAAATCCTTAAAACGCCGTAAAAATAGCACATAATGAGGCAGCCAAACTGTTCTGTTCTGTGGTAAATAAAATAATTGCACACTGGTTTTGCACACACGATTAATGCTTATGCTTCCTTGTAGAATTGCTTGCAAAAACCCTTTCAAGCATTGCTTGTGAGCATTGGTAGCTCCACTTTCCACTTTCAATCCGGCATTCGCACATATACAGTTGAAGTAGGTAGTTTTAAATGGAGTGTGTACACTTTGACAGCTCTCAAAATTAAGTGTTCAATATAGTTTTGTTCACTTGATCTATTTAAAAGCAATTTATGACATTATCCTAGTTGACAAATGATGAATTGAAAACGAACAACAACAAGTACCACTATTTTGCACCATATTGGTGCACACATAACGCATATTGGCTCATCTCTTTTGACCCATGCGTATGAAACCACTGTAAATGACGACACAACAGCCCTTTCAGCAATTAACACGATTATAATTTTTCAACTAAAATCTGGATTTGAGCAACTAAACTACGGCAAAATTTTCCATCATCGGGCTATATCACTCTAGAGCCATGCCGTTTCACAGAGAAAAGTACGAATGCGAATAATCTTACGAGACCGGGAGCACAATGGCATCAGCCTTGTGCAGTTTCATAGCTTAAAGGAAAAGTAAAAGTAGGACAAAAGCCAACTAGAACAACTGTCTAAAGAACGAACAAACTGAACGTGGGTTGTAGCAAATGCCCGGAAAAGAGTTTGATGCTTTCCCTTCATACTTTTCTTCACTCCATGAAAATTCGGAAATTCACTTCGCCCCGGCCCTGCCTACTATAGGATTTATATAGGATCTTCCAATAGCTTCCTCCACTACTACCCGCAGTTATACAACGTTTTTATCAATGCGTGTAGGCTGTAGATTATTGTTTACCTGGACTGTAATCGAATGCAGGATTATCCATCAATTGTTTCAGATCAAGTAGGATAGGGCCAACAACGCTGGTTTTTATCTCATTGGGTTTCATGCAGGCCTTTTGGACTACAAACGCCTTGCCTTACAATATTCAAACTACCTATGCAGTTTAGGAATGCGTCTGATGAATGAAAATATCATCGTCCTCACTTTCAAGTGGTAATTTAATGGCTGGTCCCGTTAACTTATTTCTGTGAACCTGACACGCAGTGACGGCGACGACTATTTGTCTTTGTGATAAAAAACAGATATGCGCCAAGCTATTTAGTTATTTACCTAACTACTTCTCGAGGGAAAGATGATGAGTCAATAGTGCACTTGAAATTGAGATATCTGCAAGAGATTAAAGCTTAATGTTGTGTTACAATTATTGTGGAGAGAGAGTCTTATGTCCTGTCCTCCCTGTGGATTTTACCTTGATAATTTCATGAACAAAGGAATTTGGAAGATCTGATGCTTGACATACGAATTCTACGCTGCCTGTATGCTCCAATTCCTGGCATTTCTGACGGAGAT
>JAQIWU010000401.1:0-27081 GCA_034696445.1 Isotomiella minor
ATTAAAATCGATCCATCCGCTCAAGAGATATGAAAGATAAGATAACGCTTCGGACTTTTGGTACAAGCTACGTATATTGATGTAGGATGAGTGGGATGCACCAGAGGAAAAAAATGCTGAAGAAGAGGATTAAAAGATTGATTGGTTGATACACATTTTATTTACTGAAGAAGAAGAAAAGAGCAACAAATTCAAATCCCTCTACGCTTAGCCAAACAAACTGACTTGCTTGATTTTTTGAAAGAACAGGCTAAAAGTCCCCTACCTGGTCAATCATCAATTGTATAATTGTGTCAGAATCGCAGATTTGCAAAGTATCACCAGAAGATACAAATAAGAAAGGTGCAGACGATGCTGGGCCACGAAGTTGAAAATAATGACCACGATGCAATGAGGGTTATCAAAAGATAAAATGAAGAAGGGGTTGATGAGATGACAGATCCGCGTTATTTTATGTTGCGTTGTAATAATTCCTCAATATTATTATTCATTCACCTTTTTCTTCTTTCTTTTCTTTCTTTTTCTTTTAACCTGTCCCGTTACTCTCATTCAGGTTACATAATATAATGGAAAAGTAATAATACCTACCTGCCGGATTCTTCTATGTAATAATAATATGTGTGTGCTGAGAACTGCTCAACGTGTGTGTGTGTGTGTGTGTGTCATGTAAAAAGTCAAGTCAAGTTAGACAAAACTCACTTTTTCTCAGAGTGAAGGATTGTACAGATTACATTAAGTAATCTGTGAAAAGAAAGAGGCCACATCAAATAAAAGATTCTCATTAAATTCCCTCTTGTTGACCATGTAGCTTTTATTTACAAATTTATTATGAGGAAAAAGTAACATGAAACAGACGATACTCTGGGATGCATCGAAGTCTATAAATTGAGTGATACCCAAAAATCGGACGGTAATGACCTTTCATTTTGAAGTGAAGTAATTTATATTACAGATAATTAAGTATAAAGAGGGAAGCCGTACCTAAATAAAAGTAAGATTCGAGTAAAGGTTTCACACTTTGGGTTTGCAGATGTACAAAGAATAGGAAGGAAGTCAGCGGTGGAAGCTGAAGTATTTGTTTGGAATCGAATAGATTAGAAACGCTTTAATTTTTTGTTGTTAAATTTGCAATTGTAGTTTAATCCTTCCATCACAAGACTACTATTCTGGAATCGCACGAGTAAACATGAATCGGATGAGGCTGGGGGTAGTTCCATTGTCTCTGTTCAAGTCGGGGAATGTGCAACTCTCCATGAACCTGAACGCTTCTAATTGTTCCTATTGCTCTTCCACACGACAGGCAGAAGCTGAAGAAGAAAACATATAATTTCTGTGAAAATTGGACTCCACATGTGTCATGTATGGTGGGTAGGCGGCTGCTCGGGACCTAAACCTCAAGGAGTGCTTTCAAAATTTATGCAAATCATCTTTTTAAAAGGTACACTATGTGCTGGCAGCTACGAATACGAAAAATGGCAAGGATACTTGCTTTGATAGGAGAACCTGGTATAATTTTTAAAGCATGGACACGTGCTGTCTCATCATCGGAAGCGATGTCATGGGCCTAGGTCCCACCATTGTGCATCGTACACATGTGCATAAGGAGGAAATGAAGCCAAAAATTATGCTGTATTGCTAGGACATTGAGTTAATTACTTCCAGTAAATTGCAATAACTTTTCATTGAAAATATTATGGAAGGGGGAGTGCAAAATGTGCACTAGTCTGCCTTGAATGCAAATTGTTAGTGAGCATCTTCTTCAGGAATCATAATCGTGCATACTTACAAACCTATTTATTTTTGTAAACTAATTATTATGCGCCTTTAATAGCCATTTTCCTTCACCAGTCCAAAAGACGACCTACACCCACTGCATAGGCTAAAGGACACGCTGCACAACAATCGGTTGTTTTATTTGGTGAAAAGACGGAATCCACTGGTGGTATAGCTTAACTTTCTTATGCACGCGGATTTTGTTTTTGCATTGCACTTGGCGAAGTATCTTTTTTACAGAAAACAAGGTACCAAATTAGGAAAATAATTACAAGCGTTCTGCTAAAGCCTGTATCCTCACTTGGTTCATTTGTCAGACCCAGATGAGTTAATTGTAGGTGGTCAAATGCCTGCATAGTAATGACATGTTCAATACCTATCAACAACAAATTAGACAGACATTGCTAATAATAATATCACATTTCCTCACTACTATTAAGTATTTACAGTCTCTTTGTTACTTCATTCTGAACAATTTATTTAATTTGCCGTCTCTCCACATTTGAGGACTTCTTCGGCGTCTAATCTATCATCAAGTGAGTTGCACTTCTTCTTCAGTAAATAATAATCATAATCCACACTGCCGCTTCCTCATCAATTATGCATGGCCAGCTATAAGGTTCATACCGGAGTTAATTGGTGCGCTCGTTTGTACCTTTTGTGGGAAAATTATATTTTTGTATTTTTGATGAAACGAGGCAGATTGAAACGAAAGAAGTAATTTGTTAATTTGCCTGGTTCATTCCAACGCTATGCCAAATTGCTTTTTTTACATGGAATCAGTTTGGACTTATTGTTAGATTCATCATCACTCACCACATTTCATTCGCTCAAATGACTATTCAATTAATGTGACAAGAGCTTCCTCAATAATACGAGAAGAATTTATTCAATTCAAAATATTCCCAGAAACAATACAAACTTAACTTGCTCTGCCCCTGGTGTTCTACGCAAGGACTCCTTTCCAGCACGATTCTTGTACTTTTTTAAAAATGTCTATGCCAACTAAGCTGTACATAGATAGTTTACTCACTTTTATGCTTTTTAGATAATACAACCATAGTTTTCGTTTTAATCATCTTAGCTAATTACATATTGTGTGATTTTTGTCAATTGTGCACGTAGAGACTGATTGTGAGCTATGTTCAATTTGTGCACGGCACACCATCGTGCCATTACTAAACTAAATGAAAAAATGGCATGTTCCTACAAATGAGTTTATTATTAGAATGTCACTGTGCCAATTACAAATGCACATTTTAAAAATGAGAGGAGCCTAGAGAAAGTAAAGAGAGCACAGGTATAGTGGGATTTTTTTTTCGACAGTTTTGCGACCATGCTCATATTTGGTCCAGAAGAATTGTGCAACCCTAATGTTTTTGAAGTTTTCAATAGTTGAGTTTGCACCTGTCGTCATCCGATAGACGAAAGGATTAATAACTGTTCCTACCCTTATAAATGATGTAATTAGTATACCACATCAACCACGCAGACTCAAATGATTGATGGTTTCTTTCTCCCGTTGGTTTGTTGAATTTGACGAGGGGAATGCAGTACATTGCGCGTACGTAGTAAAAAGGAAAGGGTATTACTTTGTACTTTACTAATTATTGTTTGTTGGTATTAGAAAAACGGTGACAGGAACATGGTGATGACCATGAGCAAGTTCTCTTCAAGTAAATAGGTCCGATTAAAGAGTGGATAGCCTTTTACAAGTGTTGTAAAAACGATAAGCCGTTATTATTAATTAGAAATTACCCTGGGTCTACATACCAGGCATAAGCATAGTGGCCAATACAAATAAATTTTTAATTTGTAGTAACGTAGGTACACTGGTAATTACATATGTGACTTGTTTGCCCTTTTCTGTAATTCGGCATTTGTGGTCCGAAGCCATCAATCTCACTGTACCCCAGGTCACTTTAAACGTTGGTTATAGACGGATTTCCAGCCAGCACCTGCATCGTCTTTCGCTAAATTACTGGTGGGTGTTTTCTCACATGAAATGAAAGGCGAATTAACTTAATAACTAGAAAGTAATTGCGCATGTGAACATCAATCTCACATCCGTCGGATAACAAAAATATCATTTTAGCACCGGAACCTTAAAAAAGTTTTTGCAAAGACTCATACTCGCACCGGCTGTCAGTCAGTTTTCAACTCTGCTGAAAATGTGAAAGTAAAAAAGATTCCTTTTCTGCAAAAAAAATGACTTGAGAAAATCCTGCAAAACAAATTACAATTTTTGCCGGAGTGTGTATAACAACAACTGTAACTGTTTCTCAGCCTTGCATTTAATTTAGTTTTAAAATTTAAGCTGCAATCTTCAACGACTTTTATTGATCGTGAAATCAATCTGTATGGCTTTTGTTGTGCCGTGCAGCACTTATCACGAACCAAGAACGATGATGTTTTCTCTCGACGAAGAGGATATGCCACTTCCCTGATAATGAATTTCTTTTCGTCAAATAGTAAAATAAAATATAGCATAAACCTGAATGCAAAAAGAAAAGGCCAGTGTCTTCATCATCATCATCAAAACTCGATATTCCTCTGCAACAGGAATAATAATCGTTCAGCATGCATGCCATTGCTATTTGGGATGGTTTCAAGTCATATTTCATACTTTATTGTTGCTGATGCAATTATTATTGTAACAGGTAAGACATAATTGCTCATCTAAAAAATTCAAAGTCAAACACCGAACTTGACTCTGACTCCTATCGTCTCGTCTCATCCCTCCCTCCCTCCTGTTTTTGCACCGTAGCATATTCCCACACCAAATAATAATTTTCTCTTCAGTCCACAGTTCAACACGCAGTTAAAGTCTTAATTAAAGCCTCTTTCTTTTGCTGGCTGATAGAAATGAAAAACGAAGAAACACAATTGAAATGGGACACATTTGATATTTTACTCGAGTAGTTGAATGTCAACCGGTACCCATCTACTACTTTATTCTATATCCTTTGTCCACTAGATACAATATAGCTGTCTAATAACAAGTCAAAATAGGATTTGCAAAATTGAGGAAATAAAATTATAAAAGATGAATTGCAAGAAATAAATACATATTTTTGTAAGAAGCTATAGTCACTTTTGCTCAACAATGCGCACTTGGACAAGGTAACAAATAATAATAATAACACAAAGTGATAATGATAAAACAATCACATGCCAACGTCCTAGTACTCGTAGGTAATTCGCATTAGGTATAACAGGGGTTCTTAAGGGGATATAGAGACTAGATTAGGCAGCTAGCTTACATATTTGATGACAATACATTTTCAGCACTCTTAAACGGTAAGAGATTTTGTGAGGATTCTTTCCTTTCAGAATATATTTTTTGCTCATAACGTATTTCTTTTTTGGCATGAGAAAACTATTTAGATTTTACTTGGTTTTGTTTATTCATTATTTTTGCTATTATTCTTGCTTTTGATTACTTGTTTACAATCATTAGTACTAATAATAATCATTTTATTACGTTCACAGCAGGACATGAATATTTATTTATAGTAGCGACATAAAACAAGAGATTGCCATAATGGGCCATTGTATTAATACAGGAATTAACAATATTTTTGCCATGATGCATTATGCTGATGACATGATGATGGGAAGAGGAAAGATATACGTGATGAATGAGTGGAATTGTAATCTAGTACTGTCACATGAATTGGCATAACTTTTAATGTGATCGTGAAATTAAAAGTTGATTTCCTGAGAATTAAAAAGTAATGTCTCTATCAGCACAACGGATAAATCAGTGGACATTTTTTTTATTGATGAAACTATTTCTGTCCATTAAAGATTCTTGATTGAATAAATGGAGCATGATTAGAATCATGGAATGAAGCAAAATAAAAAAGTTGTCCCGATTCTCCTAAGTATTGTTTCAAATCGAGGATGCTACATTTTACAAACAAAATAGGTATGATAATACCCCGATTCGGACGCTTTGGAAGTAAAAAAGACCAAGGTATCCAAAGTACATCTCTTTTACTTGCTTTTCTGGAGTACCTTATGTCCCCGATTACCTTTGTCCTAGACTGAGAAAATTTAAGCAAAAATTGAAATGGAGAAATGAACTAAATGAATGCTACTGGAATTTGCATCTCTTTCAGACTAACGACCGACAAAGTTGTTCAAGGAGTGCCTTAGTCTAGTCGAATTGGCCAGACGAATATTTGACAATTGCACATAGGTGAAATGAAATGGATAATAAAATATTTTCAATGTGGAATGAGGAATAATTGTAGCACAAACTTAAGCAAAGCGTAAAAGTGGTTAATAAATTTTTTGAACTTGACACGACTTTAAAGGCAGAATGGCCAAAGGAAACGAAAGAACTGTAAGTAATGTAATAATAATGCCGGACTTGGATGTAATTCCGTCAAACGAAGAAATGATGGGACGAGTGGAACCGGAATAGTCGAATCAAAATCAAGTCATCACAGAATAAATTCACATTGTATTGCAAAATTGCAATCATCAATGTACCGATGGCAATTTTATTACCCGAGGTTATGAGGTTGTGCGTCTAATCTAATCTTAATTCTTACAGCTATACATGTCCGTCCATCCCCAAACAAGAGGGTAAGAACTCCATTCAGGATCTTTTTACGATGACTTGTTGTTAAACCTGACGACTTTTAGCTTAAAAGTCTTGATCAACGTTGACTTCATTTTATGACACCAAAAAATCACATCATCATCAATCTACATCTACAATCTTTGTCTTCATGTTTTTAGCTAAAACGGGGCAACATGAGATCCCCAATCTCCAGTTCCTAATAATATTCACAGTAAAATATTGACACAGCTTCAATTTGTACATTTTTTTATAAGGTCACATTATGAATACTGTTGACTTAAGTCGAGTTAAAGTTTGACATTGACAATGGACTTAAAAAGGTGTAAAACTACTCACGTCGCGTCGCGTCGACATGTCATGTCTCTTTGATTAGTCTTCTCTTCTTCATTCATTTTGTCACGTCGGACATTTATTATTCTATCTGTCTCATAAAAAGAATAATTTGGCAGTCATTTCTGAACCATTCATTAACTAATTGACTTCATCTTCTGTCTCTCGTGAAGAATTGCGGTGCTTAGGAAGAAGACAGGTTGAAAGGTACCCCTGCCTAGCCTACCTTCTGGATCATAACTGCGTGAAGATGAAGTATGAAAATGAGCAAATATCAAATAAAGTCATTCATGCAAATGAAATATTGTGGAATGTCCCCTCAACAAAGTATTGCCTACTTCAGTGAGTCGCGTGAATCGTGTAAGCCATTAGGATCTTTTTACTTATTTATGAAAGCCGTGATCTTGGAGAATGGGTATTTTATTATTATTTATTATAAAAGCATTTTTCTTTCCTTCCTTCCTTCCGTCTCATCTCCTCCCTTGAATGTTAAGTTTAAGGAGTCTCATAATAAATAATAATTGAGCATGCATCCGATCTGATGGACACTCAAAAATTCATCTGAATTATGGTCAATGAGAGGGGAGAGAAATACTAATTTCCAGTAGGACATCATTATGGATGGTCACTGCTAAAAATATTTTCCATTCATTCAATCCATGCAAGTAATTGGGCAGATGGGTCCACACTTGAGGATTCATGATAAGTGTAGCCTTGTTTCACCAAGCAAGTTTCGTGATGAAACAATTAAAGTCAAGTGCATCATTATCACTGGTGTTTGGTCCCTGCGCCTCGTTTGCTTAAAAAGTTGGTTATTGTCGCCGCATTCCGGCTTGAGTGAGCAGATAAAGGACCCATTTAATTACTACAAGTACTTGAGACAATACACAAGGGGCATCATATTGCCACGCATTAAGCATAATTCTTACATTAGTAGGCTTCCTATGCCCTGACAAGTGTTTTCTTGTAATTGCTTTGTTGGCAAAGCTGCATCTTCTTCTTAATTACATCATACCTCCATCGCATAGTAAAAATAAGTGTTTACCGATAGAGGTGAGCCTTTTGTATGAGGTATTTGACATTCCGCCATGACTGGAATGCGAGGCAAGCCCTCTTTCGTGGATAAACAAGCCAAGGGAAGGGCAGAGATAAGCACAGCCTTAAATTCGTCCTTTGCAATTACGAAGGTAGAGGAAACATAAAGACTTAAGAGAAAGAAGAAAAAAATCAAAATGCAATCGACTGCTCAATGATTACTCCTTTATTTAAAACCAAATGTAAACTTTTAGAAAAGATAAAGTATTTTCTTGGTTGTACGTATTAATTTTGTACTTTTAGGAAACACAATGTGTTAACAACAAGGATTTTGACTATTTTCGTGAACTACCGACCCTCATATTGCTAATACATAGGTAACCATTGTTGGTCTTGTTCCCTCTTGAAAGCCATGTAGCATTGAGCGCCTTCTAGACTTCTAGTTATGTCGCGGAAACATCATGTTTTGTGCTTCTCGAACAAAATAATTTTTAATTTTGCGTCGTTTTCTGGGGGTGATATTTTTCTCCATATATTTTTTGATTTCAGAAGAAGGTTGTTGACTTGCTAACCAATAGACCATCGACTCTATGTCTTTAGTAGGAATTTCGTTGCCCAGGCCCTTTACATGAAGCCCTCTGTCGCCTGTAAAGAAAATCATGTACCATTGGAAGACAAAAATCTACTTGTGAAAACTACAGATCCTACCTGAAATTATAACTGTTCTGCGAAACAATCGTAGAGGAGTGTCTGTTTTCCGATATTCTTTATCATTGAATTCCATATTCGCACAAGCTAGCAGAATCCTGTTGTCGTTTCGAATCGTAGGATCGTAACTTTCATCCCGAATGTGGTCGAAAATACTTGATAGTTTTGAAGTTCTTCCATTACAAGTTATGGTACGAATATATTTGATGTTCTTTTCAATGAAATCTAATGCTAGCTGTGCACATTGAGCGACTTCATTTCCCCTTTTCAACTTCTCTTGGGCCTCTTCGGTGCTCATATCTTGAGCGTGGTGTCGATCCCGTAACTTGAAGCCACCTTTCCTAAGGCCCTTTAATTCCAGTATCACTAAAAAAGGAAAAAACGTGAGCATAGGGCATTGTCAAGTCTCAAGTCTAGCTAATATATCTTTTCTGTTCACCTGTGATAGGTAAGTAGAGAGGGTTAGGCATCATGTGAAGAAGTTTCTCCACCCACTCCAATTTGCCAATGAGGCAGTTGGTGTCAACAACAACACGTCGTGCTATTACCACCATGTCCGAATTAAAAAAATTGTCCCGTAGCAAACACCACAACTGTTGAAAGGAAATACATCATTCAACCTTTCATGTAGACGAGGGAGAAGTTAAGGGGACAATACCTTATTTGTCTCTGTCATAGGGATAGGACAGTCCAATCGCATTCCATTCATCATTCTCCCTTGACGTTTTCGCATTTTTCTCTTTAAGATTATCGTATTTTTATTGTTACAGTCAGGAAGAAGACATCGTTTTCGCTTAGAGGTTTTCGCTTCGTTCTTCCACTTATAGAAATTAGAAATCCAAAGCCAATAGTTTCCCTATTTACAAAACAACCAATACAATTTTATTCCATAAATTGAATTTCAAAAAACTCACTTGATGTAGACCAGAAGAATCTCTTGCATCGCGTGGAATAAGCAATTTTGTGTTAGATTCATATCGCTTTACACCGTTATTATCACAGAAATGCTTCAAATATTTGATCTTCTTCGCGGCCGTAATTTCACCAAAGGCGTGAATGGCATACAGCCTCAAGAGTAGGTGAGCCCGTGCCTAAGTATTAAAAACACATTGAATGTCATGAAATGCACTATGATTAGACATTCTCTTCTAAATTCACAAACCTCCTCAAAAGTTGTGCTGTCCATGTAATGATCTTCTGTGTACCACTTGGACGTCATACATGATGTAGACCCATTCAGGAGGAAGAATTCTGGCAACTTGCTCATTTGTTGTTGTCTTACATTATTCCCATCAATTCCACTAATTTGTGGAAAAGCCCATTTCCTTCCGCATTTTAACAGCTTTTCAATACGTGTCATCAACAATGCAAAGGCAGACCAAACGTCATCTTCCGTGTCATCCCAGTTCCACATTTGGCTTCGTTCAATTCGGCTGCAAAAGTACGAAATGAGTACGATAAAGTAGAAATTATTGTCATTGTGTGAAAAATTAAAAAGTTACCTTATGCTAAATATTGGCCGGACATGTGGTATTGCCCAACATTTTACATTGTCCCCTAGCCAGAGACACCATACCTGACAAGGAAAGTAACATTTTACAAATCAATGAAACAAATAAAATAATGAACCACTTATGACTTAAAAACATACCAGTACAGAGGCACTTAGGTATTGCGATTGTGGATTATCCCAGTCCAATAGGTACACTAATTTTGACAGTCTTGATACAACGATGCTGAACAGTTCAAGCATATACAAAACTCCCATCTTCAGGTCATGCTTAAATTGAGTGCGCTTTGCTTCCTCGGTCATCCCAACCAACTTAGCTACATAACGATTATCACAGAAAAAATGGTTAAAATTTATCAGTGAGTTAATTCTGCCACAAAGCAATTACTTACATTCCTTAGCTGCATTACTTATTACTAACATCACAAGTCCAACCACTTCCATCATGCGATTGAAGTTTAATGGATTATCATCACCAGCTTTTCTGTTCAAGAGCCCTTCAAAGTATACCAAATTTTCTTCTGCAACTTCTGGAAAGTCGTCCATTCTGCCCAAATTGAAATACATAGTCAAGCAGGAATTAAAAAACAAAACGTACTTGTAAAACACATACCCGATATGAGAAAAAACTTTGCCTAATGCTAACATCAAAGTGACAGCAAATCGAGAGTACAAATCACTCGTGGATAAATTTTCTACATGTTGTTTCTTGTTTGGTGGGGCCACCTCGCCACGGGGTGGTACTGTTAAGGAATACCATTGTTCGGGTAGTAACCAAATTTCACGGCGAAATCGACGCCGTCTTTTCATTGAGTCATCTACATGTTTTGCCAAGTGATACCAGTACATAGTTCGATTAGCCAGTCGCTAGTAAAATTAAACAAAATAGAACAGAGGTAAATATTTAAAAACTAAAACAAAAGTAGTAAACTGAAAACTTAAGTACCTCTTTGAAAGATTTATCATGTAGGCCTAGCATGTCAATCTTGGCCCTTTCCACTGAGACCGAGGCAAAGAGAGCTCTAGAGAAATTGTACATGGCGGTGAGGTCTTCTTCCTATCCAACAAGAATACAAATATGCATGTTTGGTGGAACAACAAAATCTCAGCACTACCGAAATCATGGACACAACTCCTTTCTGGTAATAGGCTCTTCCGTTGTTTGGGCGCAGATATCTTGCCATTTCATATTGCCTGTTTATGATAGATTAGACAACACAGCCACGCAAATGTAAAGTGCTCAAGTGGACCGACTTACTCTATTGCTCTGTGCATGAAGTACTTGTGGGGAAGGTACCTAAACATGTCTCCAACATATATTCGCAATCTATAACAAAGGTCAATCGGTGCACTCTCGGAGGCAGTGCCACCTCCATTGTGGTAAAAAACCTCTCTACTCCACACATTGTCCAATCTCAAATGATTTGATTCTTCCACCAAAGTAATAAAGCTCTTGAAATGATTGACCATCTACAAATATACAAACCACACTCTTTCAATTGGTGTTAGATGGATATTGAATGTCATCAAACCTTTTCCATGTATCGAAAAAATATCTTCTGGTAAAAGAACGTTTCCAGCACTGTTGGATTTTTAGACCGGCATCTGGCAATGTAGATAATGTCATAGACAGCTGCTTGCCAAAGTCTTCGGTCAACCTCTCTAGTTGTGAATTTATTGCAGTCGGTCTGATAGAGCTCCACAGCGGTCTTCATCATCGACAACCTACAACAACCAGACGCAGAGTATATAATATAAGGTACTAATAACAAAATTCACTAACCCCACATCCATAATCTGAGGAGCAATGTCAAAGAAATAGTCTCTGTCTTTCCGATACTGCATCTCAGCCATCTTCATCCAACCTTCCAACCTTTTAAAGTAGTTGTACCAATCTTGTGCGTCCATAGATTGTTCAGTTGGATACGCAAGGGACGCATCAACGTAGTCTGGAGGCAGCTCTGTAAAATCTGACTTGACCCATTCTTCGAGTGCAGCTTTGGTCCATATTTTGGTACTCGGCATGGGTCTATTGGACCCTGACGAGGAAGTCGGCCTGAGAGGTTCTCTTACGTTGGTTCTTCTCGAAACCTCCATTTTCACGACGACTTGCTCACAGCTCGATGATGACTTAACGAAAAAAAAAACGAACTTCAAACAACAACCCGCATCTTCTCACACTTCTCTTTCTCTGTAACATCAATTAGCAATTAATTAAAATAGAATATAGCAATGTAGGTCTTTGCATTAATGTATCTCACCTCAATTCCTACTGGACTCTGCGGAACAACGGCTAAAAGTTTTCAATCACAGTTCATTGTTGACAACGTCAGGGGTGCACCGGAGCATCAAAAAGTCTTTGGGCAGCCTAAACAAGTACGAGAATCAGACATTTTAAGAATACGTCACTGAGAAAATAAGACAGGAATAATAATGGGGCACTTACTTTTGCATTATCAAAGGCAACAAGGTCGCATGTTGACATTCCGTCTCTCAGCTTGTTGTAATGTTGGTGTTGCCGAAGGACTGGAGGTTGCAAAATGCTAGCGACTTGTGAAGAGGATACATTCTAAAAGTTTGTCCGTCTTTAATTAATTTTTTAATTGGAATTGGAATTATTTGTATTTCAAGAAAGAACTGTCGTTTTTTGCTATGCTACTTCACTAAACAGCTGATGTTTTGAGTGAGAGTCAAGGTTGTCACCACTCACATGTGGATCACACAAAAAACACGAGATTGTGTCGGAATACTTGCACTAATTTATGTGATGGCTGGTCCTGTAGAAATTATAATTTCCTGAGGTGCTACTCTGTTTGGTCGTTGCGACGTCATGCTGATCCCAAGGAAGCCACCCAGTCCCTCATCTTCAAGGATCATTTATGGACGTGGTTCCATTTTCCCAAAGGTGGTGCCTGGGACGAGACTGTGGTTTGCTACGGCGACCAAGACCAAGCCGGAGACATGGACGCCTCCTTCAGTAGCAGTGGATAGAGATGTGGCAGGCGACCCTAACTCCATAACACCAAGTCTACTGCCGACCTACTATTTCCAAGCCTCACTTCCACGACTGTCCATTCCGAAGTTGGAACTAACTTGCCAAAGATATTTGGACGCCCTCAAACCCATTGTGACCCCAGAGCAGTGGACAGAGACTGAGAGACTCTGTAATGACTTTCGGCATGGAGTTGGAAAGGGTACGTACAACCGAATGAGAAAGATTACATGCAAGGAAATCAATCCTCTTATTTTTTCTTTGTGTAGCACTGCACAAGGAGCTTGTTCAGACGGATAAGGTTTTGAAGAAAACAAGTTATATATCCGCACCGTGGTTTGAAATGTAAGTGTTACTTCGAGCAGTAAGTTACCCAATAAATGACAAATTGATAAATTCAGGTACCTCAAGGACAGAAATCCACTGCCCATAAACACCAATCCGGCCATTGTCTTCATCGAGGACGATAATGTTATGATTACTTTGCCCAAATCCAAATGGCAACTTGTCAGAACCACGAATTTAATCATGTCATCCTTAAGGTACTTTTAACTCAGTCGTGTCCTCGGCTAATGTAACACAAACTCGTGTCTGTCTTTCCAATACTGTCTATAATAGGTGTCTGAAAGCACTGGATGAAGAAATTTTTGAACCTGAAGTATATCATTTAAATCCATCAAAAAGTGACACGCTTAAGTATCGCAAGATAATGAAAATGATTCCTTCCAAGTTTGCGACTTATGGCTCCTACCTCTTCAAGGTATTTTAAGTTTCATAATGATTTATCAGCAATTATGAATTGACAAATTATGTTCACTGTAGGCATTTCCTTTGGATATGTCCCAATTTTCCAGCTTGTTTAGATCAACGAGGGTGCCGCAGTTGGAAATGGATAAATTGTACAAAGGTGGGAAGGACGTTAGGCATATCGTTGTCATGAGAAAGGGACATTTTTACACGATGAATTGCTTGGATCAAGATGGTAGGTTTCTGCCAACAATGTTGTACAGACTATATTGCCTCCTCATATTTTCTCTGGGATTATGCTCACACAAGGCAACATTCTACAAACGCAGGAAATTATGGGAGCCTTGGAAGCGATTTTGTCAGAGAACATCGCCGAGTCTGCTACCCCCATTGGCATTATGACTACAGAAAATCGAGACAAATGGGCGTCATTTAGGGAAAGGATGATTAGTCAAAGCTCTCGAAACCTTAAAACATTCCAAGAAATTGACTCGGCCCTATTCGTCCTTTCGCTGGATGATACAGATGATTTAGGGGAGGATCCTGGAACCATTGTCCGACACTATATGCATTCTACTGGGACAAATAGGTACAATGATTGACTCGTTTGAGCAAGACGAAAATCGATTTAAAACTTCCAATTGTGCTCTGAAATTCATAGATGGTTTGATAAGTCCTTCAACATGATAACTACAAAAGATGGCTGGGCCGGTCTCAATTTTGAACACGCATGGGGAGATGGTGTAGCCGTCATGCGTTACATTAACTATATTGTAGAAGACAGCCAATCAAGAAAATGGGCCAACACTGCCCATCCCAAAACACCTATGATTAGACCCATAAGACTCCGTAGGTTTATGTCAATATTGGACTTGTATATCATTCACGTAGTTATTATTTCTTCCAGAGTTCGATGTCGACGATGTGTGCAAAAATATGCTACAGCTTGCTAAAGTTCGATTTGATGCTCATGTAAATTCACTTGACGTGAGCACGCTATTGTTAGAAAAGTATGGAAAGAAAGCGTGCAAGAAGGCTGGAATCAGTCCAGATTCATTGATGCAACTGGGATTTCAGGTTAAATTGACGCATGTAATTTCTGCTTCGACCTTTGTTTTATTTGTGTTTGTTTTCGTTTCCTCAGGTTGCCTATCATCGTTTTGCTAATACAACCTCAACAACGTATGAATCCTGCAGTACCTCAGCATTTAAACACGGTCGAACGGAGGCAATCAGACCTGCTACTGATTTTACTAAACAGTTGAGTAAAGCTATGTCTGAAGGCGACTGGAGCAAGAAAAGGAGTTCTCTGCAGGAACTGATTAAAAAGTGTTCAGAAAAGCATGGACAATTAACAAAGGATGCTGCAATGGGTAAGGTGTGACGCATGTTACAATTTAGAGTTTATTGATAAAAAAAAAAATAATGTTACCCAAGGACAAGGATTTGATCGGCACCTTTTTGCCATGAAAAATGTTGCCTTAACAAAAGGAGAAAGCTTACATGGATTGTACTCGGACGAATCCTACAAAATAATAAACCATAATATCCTTTCTACGTCCACTCTTGCTAGTCCTGCAGTTAGAGTGGGTGGGTTTGGACCGGTGGTGCAAGATGGATTTGGAATAGCGTAAGTTTCACTACTCTGTAATTTCAAATTCTTAAGAAATAAGTAAAATACTTTGTGAATACAGATATCAAATATGGGACACAGGATTAGGCTGTATTGTGACTTCTTATAAAGGAAATCAAGATGGTGCCAAACTTGTCCACCACTGCCAAACTGCATTTACAGACATTCATTCCATTTTATTTCCTTAAGTTACCATTACTATAACAAATGTAACAAATGACGACGATTCTCAATTTGACAACAAATAGCAATAACGCGCAAAGCGATAAGAAAATAAAAGTACAATCATAAATTACATCAATTTACTCAGTTTTTCTTTTCTTTGCAGCCGGCCTTTCAAAAACAGGTTTCATACCTGCAGCTTGAGATGAATAAAACTTTATGTTTTGCGAGGTCTCCGACTGCCATGGAGATTCAAAATTGGTGGTGTCTTGATCAACTAAATGCGTGTACTTCGTCCTACCACTTCGACCAAAATTCTTTACTTGCATAACTTTAGGAAGAATGGTTTTATCAAAGTGATCTTCAAGCGTAGGCTCTGCAAAATCTCTTTTGAGCACGTCTTCTTCCTTATCCTGGAAGCATTACAAGAAAAGGTATTACTTCAAGTAAAGTTTGCGCTCACCATTGATATTAAGTACTTACCAAATAGAAAACACCCCGATGGTAATACTTTTGCAGAAATTTGTACTTCCCTTTTTGAGCCTTGTTGACTAAGACTTTTGGTTTTAACTTTGCTTCTTGTCGTCTCTCTTCCTCAGTCATGTTGCGAAGTCTCTCAATTTCACCCTTCTCTCTTTCTAACCTGAATTATGAAATACATCAAACATTACATTACGTCAAGAAAATCTGAGATTTCGTGATACCAAGCCTCGTCATAGTGTGAATGAAATAAAATATCGCTTACGCTTCTCGCTCATCTCTGTCCCGTTTAATTCTTTTCAACTCTCTCAGCTTCCAAGCCTCGTATTCTGCCTCCTCATTCTCGTCATCAGTGACAACATCTGTAATTTGCGGTGCATTAGCCTCCTTTTCATTGCCATCGCCAGTCTCTCCTTTTCTTTCCTTGATGATTAGTTTCTCTACGAGTTTTAAGGTCTCTGTTCGTCTTTCCACAGCTTTCTTTCTCCCTTCTTCCTCTGTACGTTTACTCTGTTCCTCTAAGTCTTCTTTGTCATTCAACGTTATTCGGTCAGTTTTACGGACAAACACAGGTTTCAATCTTGGACGGGCTTCTTCTTCGGAATCTAAAAGTTAAGACAACAAACGTCTGGTTTGTCAAAATCATATAAACTGAGACAGAAATGAAGTTATAGGCAATTTAACATACCGGTATATTCCTCGTATTCTGACTCAGACTCTTCGCTCGTAGTAGCCCCTTCTTCCTCCTTTGCCAAAAGCTCCTCTTGTTCTCTCTTCGCAAGTGCGCGTTGTCTGAGAAATTCTCGGCGTCTCTCCACCTCCTCATCCGCAACGTCATCAAGTTCCGAGTCCGAGTCTGAATCTCTTCTTCTTCCTGGTCGCTCAACCTCCTCCTCCTCGTCACTTTCCAGGACCTCAGGTGCGTGGACTCTGACGAAGTAAAATACTGAGGATAAGTAAAGTGTCCACCAAAATGAAATGCAAAAAAAAAAGTGAAAAAGTACCTCCGACTTTTTGCTGTGGACGTCTGCATCAACCTCCTCAGTCTTGGGTCTAATTTCTCCACCTCCGTGAACTCATGTTTCACTTTGACATCTTCAACAAATTCCTCGTCATCGTCATCCGCCTCTGCCTTGATTTTCTGTTGAGGGGGCATAAACTCTTCATCATCACTCTCCTCCTCACTCGAACTTCTGGGGGCATAGTCAGGTCGCTTCCCCGACACGTATCGATGCACCTTCACCTTCTGCATTGCAATCTGACCTGATAGGACAAGACACGACATGATTTTAGTGACAAGATGGGGTGATCTTTTCCATACCTTTTTCGTTCTTGACGGGAATTGCCCCTGCCGTGGAATTGATAGGACCTGGACCGTCCATTTTAGTCTCAAGTCCAAAAACGACGTAGTTTCAAGTTGAAAGACTCCGTCGTCCGTCTCCAGGGAAACACGGATGAAGATCCTCTCCCACAGTCAGAGTCCGAGATCCAAAAGTCGAACAACCCAATTTTGCTCAAGAAATAAGTAAATCAATTTCAGTAATGTTTTTATTTTAATTCCAAATTAAAAATTGAAAAAAATTCAATTCTTCCTGCATTTGAGATTGTTGATCGAAAACAGAAAAAGGATTTTGAGAATGGAGCTCCGAATCAATGGGGATGGTAAGACGACTTTTCTCATTTGCAGCATTGACGTGTTTTTACACACTGCATTTCAGCTGAGTTTGTTGGTGTTGAAGAGGCCGATGGTGGTGACAGCAGTTTTCCTTATTTTTTCATAAAAAAAAAGCATTGTTCAACTTTTGGAAAACTTTTTTTTGTACCTCAGCCTTAAGATACCAAGCCCTTTGGAGCAAAGGTAAGGAGCTTTTTCGGGTTCCTCCTCTTTGTCCTTCGTTGAAGCGGAAAGTAAGTGTCATCATTTCTTGTTTGAAAGTACACGTCATCAATTTCGTCAGGATTCATTATTATGCCGTGTTTGATTGCAGGTTGACTTTGAAGAGGAAAAGAAAATGAGGGACCGCAATGGACAGAATTCAGAGCCTCCGTGCTACACCCTCATCAACTTCCCCAGCGATGTGGAGCAGCCGTCGGAACAACAACTCAAGGCCGATTTGGGTACGTCATTTGGAATCTTAAGGTTCAAAGTTGAAGAAGGGGGATGCTAATATCTTTCTTGTTTTAAATAGAAAAGGGGGACTTGAAGACGAAGACGGATGCCTTGAAAAAAGTCATTTTTATGATTTTGAATGGAGAAAAGTTCGGTGAAAGTCTTTTGATGACTGTGATAAGGTTCTGCCTCCCATTGCAGGTGAGAGAAACGATGACAATGAGGACGTGGGTTGGTGGTGTGACATTTGATGTCTTTGTTTATTGTAGGATCATACTGTCAAGAAATTGTTGCTAATCTATTGGGAAATTGTGCCAAAGACTCAGGCCGATGGTAAACTCAAGCATGAAATGATCCTGGTCTGCGACGCTTACCGAAAGGATTTGCAACATCCGAATGAGTTCATTCGTGGTTCGACATTGCGATTTTTGTGCAAGCTAAGGGAGCCCGAGCTGTTGGAGCCACTGATGCCAGCAATTCGAACTTGCTTGGAACATCGACATGCCTACGTTCGACGAAATGCTGTTTTAGCTATTTTTACAATCTACAAGTACGAATGAAGTTACTTTTATGTCTGACAGTATTCTAAATTATTGGAACTTGTGCATTGCAGGAACTTTGAATTTTTGATTCCCGATGCACCAGAGGTTGTTTCACATTTCCTAGAGCAAGAACAGGACATGGCCTCTCGAAGAAATGCCTTCTTGATGTTGCTGCAAGTTGATCAGAAGAGAGCTCTTGAATATCTTTCAAGATATTTGGACCAACTTGGTTCGTTTGGAGACATTTTGCAACTTGTTATTGTGGAATTGATATACAAGGTGAGTTACACTACTGAAACCAAGTCAAATTTATGACAGTGACTGTGCTAGGGCTTCATATAATCGAATTTGTTTGTTTAGGTGTGTCATCATGACCCTTCTGAGAGAACAAAATTTATACGCTGCATATACAACTTGCTGAACTCAGCAAGCTCAGCGGTGCGATATGAAGCTGCAGGAACGTTGGTGACATTGTCAACAGCCCCTTCAGCTATAAAGGTTTGTTTATTATCTGTGTTCAATGGGATATACATACTTATATCGTTTTCGTTTGATTGTTTAGGCTGCAGCCTCCTGCTACATAGAACTTATCGTTAAGGAAAGTGACAACAACGTCAAATTGATTGTTCTTGAAAGATTGGCACTATTAAAGGAGACTGCACAGAACGAGAGGGTCATGGAAGACTTAGTAATGGATATTCTTCGTATTCTGGCCGCTCCGGACTTGGAAGTTCGAAAGAAAACGCTAAACCTAGTTATGGACCTATTAACATCAAGAACTGTTGGAGAGGCTGTGATGTTTCTTAGGAAGGAGGTCAGTAGAACCCACAACTCCGTGGAGCATGACGACACAGGGAAATATCGCCAATTGCTCGTCAGAACATTACATCATTGCTGTGTCAAGGTGAGTCTATTTTTACAATACAATAGTTTTTTACCAAGAGGGCGTAGAATTGAAGTCATTGTCTTATTTCATTTAGTTCCCTGACGTTGCTCCTAACATAATTCCAGTGCTAGCTGAGTTTTTGTCAGACACGAATGAGTTAGCTGCGTCTGACGTTCTCCTGTTTATGCGCGAAGCGGCTCAGAAGTTCTCATATTTAACTCCAACAATTACTGAACGGCTGCTGGAAGTGTTTCCACAAATTCATTCGGCCAAGATAATTAGATTCACTCTGTGGATTTTGGGAGAATTTGTCAACACAAGAGAAGATATGGAAAATGTTCTGAGTCAAATCAAAACTTGTTTGGGAGAGGTCAGTGGCAATTGAACTTTAAAATTCTCATGTTTTTAATTGCCTTCCCGTGTATTTTGTTTAGCTTCCACTGTATGAATCTGAGATGAAGAAGCTGTCGGGCATTGAAAGTGAAGGAGACAAAGACAAGGGTGATACCAAGGCAAGTAGTGGACAGACTCGTTTGGTCACTTCAGATGGTACATATGCAACTCAATCAGCTTTCTCGATGGCACCAACGAAAAAGGTATTAACAAGTGCATAGTGGATTTCAGAGATACAGAGTCGTCACTTGTTAATTTCCCTACCAATTTATCGTAGGCGGATGACATTCCTGCTCTTCGCAAGCTTTTGATTGATGGGGATTTCTTTCTTGGCGCATCGCTGTCTTCTTCCTTGGCAAAAATGGCGCGACGATTGTGTATTAAAGGAAAGACCATTTTCACCCCAGAAGAACAGCATAAAGTAACTGCGGATGTAGTGTTCTTACTGACGTCCATCCTCCGATATGGAGCATCTGGGCTTCCAGCGAAAGCGGTTACTGCCGATGACATGGACAGAATTCTTTTATGCATTAGAGTCCTAACTGAAGACAATGAGCGCTTGAATAGGGCGTTTGTTGAAGAGTGTGGCAGAGCCCTGTCCTACATGCTGCACGAACAGGCAGAGTTTGAGGCAGCCCAAACGAAGAAAAAGAAAAAAGAAGTTATAATACAACCAGATGATTCTATAGCATTCACACAATTGCTTTCCAGAAATGAAATGGTGAATGGCGAAGATGTATTTGAAACAAGTTTGAGCCAAGCGGTCGGCTTTAATCCCAAAAAGTCTGGTGCTGATGTAAGTTACTTTAAAATCATACTATAAAAGCATTTCAGCAATGTAATTACTTTCACGAACGTTGTTTGCAGTTCTCCTCCTCAAAGTTGAGTAAGGTGACGCAGCTCACAGGGTTTTCTGATCCAGTGTATGCTGAGGCCTACATTAATGTCAATCAGTTTGATATTGTGCTGGATGTGTTATTGGTAAACCAGACGGGTAAGTCGTCGGTGATATCCTTTTGCCATAAACTAACAAACTATCTGTATTTGGTAGATGACACCCTGCAGAATTGTACACTAGAGCTGGCCACTCTTGGAGACTTGAAACTTGTCGAGCGTCCGCAAGCAATTGTTCTTGGTCCCCAAGATTTTACCAATATACGCGCTAGTATCAAAGTCGCCTCAACGGAAAACGGAGTTATATTTGGAAATATTGGTACTTGCTTATACATTTGACGATGCGTATATAATTTACTCATCAATGTACTAATTGTCATTGGATTGGTTTATTGTACAGTGTATGACGTGGGTGGAGCGGCTTCCGATCGGAATGTTGTAGTAATGAGTGATATACATATCGACATTATGGATTATATTTTACCTGCTTCTTGCACCGATGCCGAATTTCGATCCATGTGGGCTGAATTCGAATGGGAGAACAAAGTATGTAGTTAGTTATCTATGAATATTCCTTGTAAAGGTAAAATGTTAATTTATTTTTTGCTACATGGTAGGTTGGCGTTAATACTGCCATCACAGATCTCCATCAGTATCTTCAGCACTTGCTAAAGTCAACAAATATGCAGTGTCTAACTCCAGAGAAGGTAAGCATACACATTGGCCAGTTATACAGGAATGCAGTGTTTTAGACAAGAACTATGTCATTTCGTTCCATTTTCAATGATATTGTTGCATTGCAAAGTGAGTACTGACTTTTTGTCATACTAACTAGAGTGCCTTGCACATGCTGCTACTTTCGATGCTTTTATTTATTTACAACAAAAGCAATGCTTCTTTGTATAACAACTCCTTTTGCTCTTATTTCAGGCATTGTTGGGTGACTGTGGATTCATGGCTGCAACACTATATGCTAAATCTATTTTTGGCGAAGATGCCTTAGCCAACTTGAGTATAGAGAAAAATATTGAGAACCCTAATTCCGCTGTCACTGGACACATAAGGATTCGGGCAAAAAGCCAGGTAAGTCGTTGTCGTGTACAATTGAAACAATACCTAAGCTTTCACCCTTGCTTTCATTGATTAGGGAATGGCTCTGAGTCTTGGCGACAAGATTAATGCATCCCAGAAACGTGGTCTTACCACAAGCAATCGTGGCACCAACAGCGCATCTCATGCGGCAGGAGCGGAAGACACTGCAACAGACAAAAATGACGAATGATTTTATTTTTTGTCTGAATAAATTTAATGTATAAAAATTGCGAGCAAATCAATTTTAGTTGTATTTTTACACAGTCGTCAAAATATTTTGAATGTTTTGAGCGCAATAAAAATATAAATATCGAGTCTACAACAACTATTGTACTTGTTTACGCCGTGAGCGTCACCCCAATTGTACGAACTTGAACTTGATGTCGTGAAGGACACGAAATGATGTGAAGCTATGAAATATTATTAGTAGTAACTTTATGCCCTACAAATGTTGAGCTGTAGCTAGTAAAAGCGCACTTTGGTATGAAGTCATCGATCATTCCTCGAATTCCTGTCGGACATAAACTGCAAAATAAGCTTTTAGCTCTATATTAATCTTGCACTCTGGCAATTAGGAACGGAAGAACGCCAAAATTCTCACAGCTCATTCGCTTATCGAGTGTTGTCTTAAGATCACTTGTCCACGTGGTAAACACCGATCAAAACAGAAAAGCAGCGTGTTCTGCTATTTCCAAAAATTTCTAGTGATGTATCCATTATGTCACTTTAAACACTTAAAACGACCAGTTTCTCAGTTGGCTCAGTCAGTTGTCTTCAACCGTTTCTTCCGAGTGGAAGCTTTCTTATCGACACACGTAAACATAACGTTCAGTACACCTCTGATAAATATAGCAGTACGGAACAATGATTTCTTTGATCATTGCGTGCTTTTGCTTGAGTGGGGTGACTCGAGGATTTCCAAATCCTAGGGCATGTAATCACCATTTGCTCATGGAAACTTATACTTCCTCCTGCAAAGACAAAAGAAGCCACGACGAGACTTCCTTCAATCATCGAGGCCCATCATCTTCATACCAACCCCATGGCTTCCAGTTCCACTCCTTTCCTGGACAACAGTCAGGTCTTGTGGGTTCCTTTCGCCATCCAGGAGGTGCTCAACACAACAAATTCAACAACGCCCATGGACATATCAACCAGAACCGAAGGCCAGTGAACCAAGGTACGAATTGCACTACAGTTACTTTTTCCCTACAGTTCCCACAAAGTCGACTGGTCCACACACTATGAACTAATGTATGTAATTTAATGTGTGCACAGAGCTATCCGATTCGGAAGTGCTGGAAATCCTTACCAACGCTGTGTACAGCAGCGATGATGAGGAGGTGAGTTTGGACAGAAGTAAAAAGGCAGCCACGCTATGGCGAAGGAACGTTGGCTCTAAACCAGACCACTTGGAAGACGAAGACGAAGGTTTTCCCCATGGAACCCCACCCTCTCTCTCTTCTCCATCATGGGAAAAATTATGGAGCTTGATTGCGTACGAAGCAGCACAATTTGTCCTGGATGAACCAGTCGTGGGTGCTCGAGGCAAAGTGAGACGTGAGCATGGCAAGATAATGAACTGGATGTGACTGCTGCCATGGGAAGTGTAATTCAGCCCAAGTCCCCTGCTATTAATTTTGTTTTTAAACACAGGCAAATTCAGATTGCAATATTATAGTTAGATTTATTTAAGGGATTGATTTTTGATAAGAATTCTGATAAGAGTTCATGAAAATAGCAAAGTACAATTGAAGTTAAGGTGAAAGTTTAGAATTGAAAGTCGCAATACGCCCCGCTCCATCCTCTCTGCGATAGGACTTATATAAGTACTTAAAATAACATTGGTTATCTTAAATAGTGTATTCATTATAGTGTCCAACGACAATGTTTATATGCCCTTCATTTCATACTGTTTCAGGTACGTGAACAACATCCTTTCGTGTTGTGATTGAAATTTGTAATTGAAGTCAGTTAAAAAGCTGCAAAAAATATGTGAATGTGATGTGGAATAAGTGTCCTTTTTTGTTTTGATTTTCGAGATGTTCAATCTTTGTTAATTGTTAGGAGTCTTGAGTTATGGGAGAGAGGAAATAAAGTCTAGTGACGAAGATAGTCGATTGTGCCATACGAACTTCCAGTTGTCCCCATGTGGGAACCTGGGATCTGATAGTTATTATCACCATTATTCTCAACTTGACCTGCTTTGTATGACCTTCGAGACGAGGGTCGGTTCCTTTTGTGGTTATCATCTCGGTTTCTCCTTCGTCCTCTTTTCTTTTCATGTCCACTTGAGTTGTGGTCCAGGTTGTAGCGGTTGTGCCTGTTGGTGCCACGGTAACTAGGAAAAGGGTTAGGGCTTACATTATCCTCATACCCATCATTATACACCTGAGGCTTTCCTCCTGATGAGCCCTGGGGAGAGTAGGAAGGTACACCAAAAGACACTGTGCCTTTTGGTGATGATGGCAACTCATCGGAGTACCTTCTTCCTCCTTCTGCTCTAGAAGAATGATCCCTTCCATCTCCAAATCTACGAGTCTCCGTTTGTTCTTCCTTCGACGTCCTCGAGCGTGTCCTCCCATTTCCATTACCTTCAGCATAATTCATCTCTAATTCCGTCCGGTCTGGATTCGGTTCGTCCATTTGGGGCTGTTGTGAGTGATAGGATGTGTGTTCACGATGATGTTCCCAATCATGGTTCGAAACATCCTCATTCTGAGGTCCAGTATGTGGTGCTGTTACCCTTGTGGCTGCAGTCACGTTTGGAATACCCCAAGCCAAGAGACCAATCAAATATGGATAATAAGAAGCTGTTTTTACTTTTGTAGAATTGGAGTATGGCATGGAAGTAGTAAGGGGCGTCCTTGATTTTGTTGGCATGGTAAATGGCGAAGGGGTAGGAACGTGCTGTTTCTTGTTGTTTCCAGAGGGTTGGGAAATAAGGGGGGCATTGTGAGAATTCTTGGTGTTAGACCCCTGGCCTGTCAAACGCTCGGGTTCTTTTCTGTCCACAAGCGTACCACTATAATAATTATCGTCAATATATTCGTTCGCATATAGGCTCATTAGTTTTAAAACCTACCTGTTTGAGTTTGCAGGTCTCATTGACGTTGGTGGCGGAGGCGTGTACGCATTTAGAGGGCAGAATTCCAGAATTTTTGCTATGTTACACGGATTCCTACAGCATGCTTCAATGATTGATTCCGGCCTCCTGCCTTCAGCAGTACCAACTCCAGTTCCATGACCATTGGCTCTGCTATTTCTGTTAGGGTCAGAGTTTCTCTCCTGTCCTATAGGGGCGTTTCCCCTCTTTCTAATGCCATTACCAGCAATTCCCACGACAAACGTTTTAGGCAAATTGCTCCTCCGTCTTACCCGTCTTCGGTTCTGGTGCCGCGTCCCCGCCATTCCTCCTTGTCTTCCACTTCTCGTATCCGATGGAAGGAGTGACGCTAGAATGGTCCCTTTCCAAGGACACAGGCTTTGGAGGCGTTTCAACATTTTATCCGCACAAACGACTACTTTGTCCTGTAGATTAACACCAGGGATGAAACTGGGCTGAGGTTGAGGATTCTGACCCTGCCTACCGTGTAGTTGGGGAAAGCGATCCAATCCAGTATTAGGTGCAGACGTTGTTCCGACCTCTTCGTCTTCAGAGTCACGGTCATAATGGTCCTCGCCATCCTCATACTCTTCTTCCTCTTCCTCCGCAACCGAACCTTCTTCAATGTCATCTGCTCCTACTCTAGTAATTCCAACCTCCTGATGAACCCCATCATTGCCTAGTGTAGAAGACCGTACCAAAGGACAAAAGGAACTTAAGCCCAGGCAAAGTATTGCCAAAATGCAACCGACTCGCATCTTTCTTTATGCTTGATATTAGAGCTTTGCATGGAGTTACGGTACTTACGATAACTGCCAAGTACCGACTCCACAATGTCACCCTTGCCTCCTCTCCTATTTATATGACTTTCACATTTTAAACTGCAGTGCATCACAGGTTCCAAAGTACAGGAGTAATTTGCTATTGATATCCCACACTAATTTACTACCAATTTACCTAATATGTATCAAATCAAATTGCTTCTCTTCTAAGAAACCGATGCAATGGCATTTTTATGTACATTTCAATTTGTCCCTTCATCATTCAACTACAAAAAGACATTCAGACTTGCTACACCAACACTAAATAAGACTGACAATTGTCTTGGGTCATTATGGAATTATGTGTTATACTAAACCCACGCAAAATTTTCTGCTCAATTAACTCGTATCAATATTAAAGAGCAAGAAGGACTATAAACGAATGTTGCAGTGTAATTCAGCAAATCACTTTGAAGCCCTCTGATTGAAGATTTTACCTTGGACTGCGTGGAAGTAGAACGACACAGAGACACCAGATTTCGAGTTTCAAAGAACTTGCCTTTATTCTTCTCAGAACGGAACGAAGGAGTACAAATTAACTTTCCTTAAAAAATTAATAGTTCAATTTTATTCTCCTCGTTGCATCATCTTTTGGCGATTAAGCTTCTTCTTTGAAACTTTCTTTTTAACCGGCTCCTCCTCCTTTGCTCTAGCCACGACTTCGTCCTTCTCCGACAAAATAACTTCTATGTGGCAGGGGGAACTCATGTACGCTAAATAAATAGGCACAAATATATAAGTAATGTGAAGGCTCCAACCACAGCGTTGTAGGAAACAACGAATTAGCAGTCAGCACTTACGATTAATTCGACCATGGGCTCTGTACGTCCTCCTGCGCATCTTGGGGGCGCGATTCACTTGAATATGCTCAATTACCAGACGGTCAGCATCCAGCCCTTTGTTGTCAGCATTGGACTCGGCATTACGCAGAAGATGAAGAAGAAACTCGGCTGACTTTTGTGGCCACCGTCCTTGCGTGGTTCCCCATTGTTTAGCCTTTAGTCAAAAAAGAACAGACACAAATAAGTATACAAAAGACAACCAACAACTTAACGACTCAACAAATATAAATGTTACGCACCTGAGCACATCGGCCAACACCTCCGTTGTACCTGCGGAAAGGAACACATTCCTTCTTGCCAATGACGTTCTTCAGATACTTGACGGCCCGTCGCAGGGGCATCCTCTTAATCGCAGAAGCAGTCTCTCGCGTGTTCTATAAAAGATTGTCAAGACAAAGATATTGTAGACAAGTACGTCAAATGTCAAATGG
>JAQIWU010000402.1:0-27071 GCA_034696445.1 Isotomiella minor
TTTCCGTTTTGTGATGATAATTCTGAAGGAGGATCCTCCAAACCAGAAGTTGTTACCCTGGCGTTTTCTGTCCAGTGTTCCATTCTCATCTCTTATATCATCGTGATCGCCAGTAACAGCAAAAAGCATAAATCCAAAATCTCCGTAAAAGACATATACGCTACTACAACTAGTGGATCAAGTATACTTCCAAAGTTGAAGTCAATGATTAATACACTTTAATACAAAGGTTGGAGAAAGATTGTCTTCAATTCCTGCAGGGAGGGGAAAGTAACAAATAAAAACTTTGACGATAATTAGGACTCTTGGGGAACGTGATTATCCCAAAAATGTAAATCAACATTATCAACCAATGTGTCTAATTACATGTTTATTCATATCAACCCATGCCACTTATGACTTAGGTACTTGAAAAGCAAAACTTGGTTCGTTAATTTTGTTGTCTTGCTTTCCCCCGATACCACCACTCTTCCATAGTGAGGGTTATCCAGTTGCCATGAATAAACGAATCCCTTGCATTGTTGTGAAATCCTTCTACATATTTTGCATGCAAAGGCATTTAAGATAAGATCTCATACACAGAATGAACATCAGTCCTCCCTTTTGCAATAAGATAAGATCTCGTCCTTTCAATAAATGAATTCTATAGAACGTTTGAAGAATTGTATTTACAATGTATTTTTCGAAAAATGTAAAATAGTGAGGTGTGAATGAAAACCTTCCTTGAATGAAAGGCGATTATGATTGTATGATGATTACATCTTAATACTTTCTTTTATTATTGAAGGATCATAAAAGATTGGAATTTTGGAATTGGCTGGATGGAAGCGAATTTATCAAAAGCACAATGGCTATAGAGGTTATGGGTTGATTAGTTGATTGATTAGGCATATCCACTCAAATCATCGACTTGTCAACAACTAAAGTGCCCTTCATTCTCATTCAGGCCAGGCATTTTCAGTCTCTGGACACACCTTGTGTTCTGGAGTAAATGAGCATGGCTAATTTTGGCGTTTTAGTTTACATACTTGAGTATGAGTGAAAAGCATGGAGAAACGTGTTTAAATAGAGAAATAAAAGTGGAAAATTGAAATGATGATGATGGGCAGGTGTGAAAATAAAGTCATAACAATAATAATCGTAATAGAGCAGTAAACTCAGAAGGGGACTGGACGTTTATTAGATAAGTCTAAATCTCCTTGTCCTTGTCCCAATAGAAAATCTTGATCCCTCTCACCCTCTCTCTCCATCTCCATAAGTATTATTATTCAATGTTCTCTTAACAACAATGATGATGATGCGATAATAATATACACAGTTCTTTTCACACAAGAAAGAAGGTATCCAGAGAAGACTGCTTTTTTATTCCAGATCAAAGTTCAGAGCAGAAGTTGAATAGAGTGGCTTTAAGCTAGTCAGGCAGAGCAGAATAATAATTTCATCCACTTTTTAATAACAATCAAAAGCCAAAAGGTAGTCTTACTGGTTTGAACTTAATTCTGTACTTTGCTTATCCTCGGTAAGCGTCAAGTCAGGGAGGAATGTGTCGCATTATAAGAACGACTTGTGTAAAAGGAATGTGAATCTATAAAATTGTGGCACCTTCTTCCTCCTCACATCAGATGAACGTATGTTTGAACACCACAAAATAGCTTTCTCTCGGTGGACGTTACTTTTTTTGGAGTAAATTGAATTCATAAATTTATTTCAAGGAAGATGTGGAATAGAAGGAGAGCTCAAGCTCCGAAGGGGGCCTTAAAAGATTAGGATGAGGATGAAGACGAAGCATATTATTACGTGTATCGTGAGAGATTGGAGAGAGTTAAGTTGAGGCTGAAAAATCAGGTTGTCACAAACATTGTCACCTCTCTCATCTGATAGTCTAATATTTATAGCCCTAGTCACGTGGACCAGCCGCAATTTGTCCAACTCCAAATCAGGCTCTTAGATCGTCACTCACATCCCAACCAGCCTTGCTTTGTTTGGGCATCATCCTCCATCCATCTGCCTGTCCCTCTATCTGTCCATCCATCCATCTTCAAACCACATCTCATAAGATTTAGATAATCATACACAGAAACAAACAAGGCTTAAACAAAAGTGAGGAAGAATTTGGAATTGGAAAACTTACGCCTGCCTGTGAACCTATACACGGACTATAGTCAATTTAATTCCAAGAAGAAGGTAAATTAATTGTGAAAGTGGGCTCATTTCTTTACACAAGCTAGTCAAGATTAATGTGATTGCTAAAGCCAAGAATGGGTGATGTGATGTAGCAAAGCTAGCAGCGTTATCTTCCCGTTACGTTACGTTATCTGACCATCTAACTCGCTTTCCTGGTGGAAGGGCACAGCCAGAAAGGTTTCAAAACATGTCACATGCAGAGAGAAGACGCTTACACACTGTATACCCAGTTTTTGTGAAGGAAATAAAATGTAGGATTGGGTGCGTATAATAAAATGTACATTATTTAGGAGACTCACTTATCGTCTCTGCCGTTAAGGCAAGGACAATTAGTCACTTTCTTCTTATTATTCATAGTCGGGGAGGATAATTTAATTCAACGCATGCATGCATGAAAGAGAATAATGATTACTTGGCTGTGTAACTTTAAAACCACGTAAGCTTTTTGTTTCAAGAAATGGGGAGTTGAAAACCTAGGCATGGTTTTAAAAAGCAATTATTGCAGAGGTGGACATGATTGATAGAATTGCCCTGGATTAAAAAATTAAAATTAAAAGGCAAGCAAGTAAATTTAGACAAATTATTTTATGGTCATGGCAAAAACGAGATAAGGATTAAGTCAGGAGGGATTTAATTGTGCCATCACAGAACCCATCATGATTCATTTTATTTAGCTTCTGGGAGCTAATTAATGTCGAGTTTAACGAATTACAAACAATGCGATAAAAGACAACAACTGTTCCTTTGGCAACATAACCACATTGGTCCAATTAGTACAAGAATTAATGTTCTCTCATTTTGAAATATGTCCATTTGCGTGGACTAAACTTTTAAACAGTGAACAAGGATTAGAGGGATGAGCATGAGAGGAGACAAGCACATCATTTATTTACATAAACTATAGCTTAATTCAACCTGATTTTCAAGTTTGAGAAAGCGTGGTCGTCACATTTATTTAAATCGTCAACACTGCTTCCATGGTCACAACAACAGTCAGTAGCTGCAAAAAGGTCAAAAGTCACAGATTAGATCCGTCTTCTTCTACAAAAATTAATATAAACGTGTCCTCATCTGGTACTTATTAGCCTTTTCTTGCGTGTGACTGACACGGCATGACTATGACATTGACGACATGTGACATGTCAACTTTGTTTCCCTTTTCTTTGGTTCCATTTGTTACGGATGACGTAAACCGAGAAAGGAACTGAGTAGAAATGCATGCGAATGCGAACAACATTTCAGCCACAGTCGCTAAAATGTGCATACTTACATTCGGGGGCGAGGCGAGACATTGGAAAAGGAAGTTTGTTCCTGGATATGCGAATTTGCTTAGCCTAACTACAGCAATAAATTCATGTGGCGATGCGTAGGCGATTGAGTAACCAAGGACTTCTGACATAACTATAGAAAATACGTTAATCATAACGAAATCTGATATCCATGAAATAAACAAATTTTTTGCATAGATTGAATTAATTTCACCCTCTATCTAAGTCTCGCCAACGTAAATCGCCGCTTGGAATTGATTGTTTGTGACGATTAGGGCATCGTGAATGCAGAGTCAGGAGGGCACAGAAAGAAAAATTGTGCGATGCGAAGAAGCTGAAAGAAGAATTAAAGCCCTCTGTTTTCATGGTCTATTGGCAATGGGAACTTAAAAATTCATCCTTCAATGATCGTGCACAATAAGGCTCCTCCTTTCTCGTTACTCTACTCAAGCATTTGACGTGACATGACATGACACAATGTTGCGGACTGACGACGACGCTACAAAGTAAAGGGAGACGAAATCAGGACGTCTAATTTTCTTCTGCACATTAAATTTCTTCTGCTGAGCATAAACGATAGTGTGCTATTTAATGTACCTCTGTGACAAACAGAGGACAACGTAGTTTTTTTTATAAATTGCAACAATTTTGTGTTGACTTCATTCAGTCAGTCAATCCAATCTTGACTTGTCAGTCAGTCATTCAAAGAGGTGGTCGTCTCATAAATGAATGATCTTTCCCTTCCCCCAAATGTTGATGATGTGAAATTTTTTACCGTCGTAACATTTTCCTTCTTTCTGTCGCCATTATCAAAACAAATCAAGATACAAATGGTGCTGGAGAAAGACGAAAGTTGATGCTTTCTGTCTACTTGTTGACAGGAAACTGCGTGGGGGTGGCAATTATTCTTGGCACGTTGTTAGTTGAATGTGCGAATGGACGGACTGTAAAAAATTAGTCTTGAGTTGAATGAAAAGTACCCAAAAATCTAGTCTACAAAATTGTTGTGAAATAGCCATAGCGACAATTGTCGTAAAGTGTGAAATTAAGATTGTGGAAGCCTATAATTGGCGACAGATAGATCGTTAAAAAATGTTTCAAAATGAGTCTAACACATTTATGACATGCTATCTACCGGACCACAGTGTTAGAAACCATTTAAGAGTAATAACAATTCGCAGATTTCTTTGTTTCAGGCTCAATCGTTCAAATTGTTTGCATAAATATGCCATATTCTGCCAAGTTTTTTAATGGCTTTGTGTTTGCACACCACTGGAGACCTTTCTATTTTCCCAATCCCAGCAAAAAGATCGAGTCGACTTGGGTTGTTGGGTACCAAAACATGGAATGAAACTGAGACTACATTCCCTATTTTCCATTGAGATGAATTTCTGCAGATTCTATGTTGTTGGAAAAAAGGTCTTTTCTTTCCCTGTGCTCTTTGGTCTTTCCTCCAGTTGGTTTTTGATGCACATTCAAGAATGAAGAAAAGAAAAAGGGACCGGAACGAAAACAGGGTTAAAACATTTCCACGTCAAAAGAAGAAGACGTAAAAAGTAAAGTCTGTTCTGCGTGGGTGTAAAAAAGAGGTATATAAAAGTACGTTGTTTGGGCTTCCAAAATAATTACTGCTCCGGATTTAAAGGAGACGGACAAAGGGAGCAGAGAAGAAAACCCAAATATTGATCCATTAAAATGTCAGTAAAATTCCTTTTCGTATTTTGCTAAATGCATTTTTGTGGTTCTTTAGAGTGCTTTGCACATGGTCTTGTTGTTAGGACTGCAAGTTTTATTTTAGAATTGACTTTCACGGGTCATGGGTCAAATCTAACGGAAATTGTGTTTGGCAAGAAGTTGCCATGTGCACGAATAGTGTGATGATAATTGTTGTGTCCTTGCTAAGAAGAAGAGAGGGACTGTGCTACGTCGTTGTGGTGTGACAAATTTGGCTTTTTGGACTGGAACTACTGGCACTGGGAGAAATCAGGTAGAAATCCGCAATAATTTCCTTATCACCTTCTTCCGCGTGTGAACGAGAATGTTTATTACAGTTGAACTTACAAATTATTACAGTCTAGACAGACAGAGGCCAAGTCAATGCACTGGTTATGTGAAATAAGGTCAATTTGATTCACACAATGCAATCAAAAAGCATAGCCAAAAACTTTTTGCCCTAAAAGATTCTTTAAACAAAGCAGATTTCTCCCTTTTCAAAGGTATAAAACCTGAGCAATTCCCATTAATCAGGATTACTCTTTCCTCTTTTTACAATTTTGGTCAAAAAGGATTTTTCACAGCCAAGTCCTGATTGATTAGCAAAGGCATTTAAGGGAAGTGGGAGATATGTGGAATATGTCATTGTCTATGCGTGTGCACACGTATTAAATTGCACACGACACTCGTGGATTGATTGATAAGCTCTTTCCCATGAAAGAAGAATGAGTAATTAAAATTTAAAATTTGTGTTGCATAAGTCGACCATACAAGTGCAAAAATGCTTTCATGAATGGAAGCTTCTATCTGTCCTGTACCAAAAAATTAGAGATTTGGTGTCATGTCACCCTCTCGGATTCGCAATGCATATGCAATGACTGTTGTGACTATTGATTAATCATCGATCGTAAATCAAACATCATCTTTTTAAGTTCCAGACAGGCAAGTGTCTGAGAAAGATAAATATTTTCGCGAGGTAAAATGCACTGCCTGCCATGAGAATTGCAAGACACTTCTTGTGTACCTATTGTTGTTAAATGCTAAAAATGTATTTAATTTCACACATCTCTTTTGTAATATTTTTAATTTTGAATGTCTGGGGCTGAAGTTTATGACCAGCTAACCATCTTGCGTTCTAGATAAACGCTGCGACTTATCACCACACCACAGAACTGAGCTTGTGAAAGATAAATACGACTTTGCTCTTTCACCAGGGTGGTGACATCATTAAGTTGTTATATCCTCCTAACTGTCAATGAGCCATTATTATTCTGTAAATTATGGCAACCAGTTATTAGTTTGTGCATCTTTATTTATCTTAGCAATTTCCATTCCACCCTCCACTCTTTATCGTTAAAGACGTTCTTAATGTTCAAATAGTCTCAATGGCAAAGTAGAGCCCACAACTTAATTTGGATATAAAGTCTTGTCGTTTTGTTGATTTGATACAGTTTCTTTTAAGAGCATCGAGTAGACTCGTTAAATTGAAATAACCTTCGTCGTAAAAGTAAAGTAGTAGTGCAGTTTTTTGCTTTCCCCAAGAGTGAAGAACTTAGAATACGCATAGAACAACAATTACTCGTACCATTGGTTTATTCCGTGTCCGTTATCGTTCATTCATGCATTTTCGTTGATTCATTCATCCATCGAAAGGAAGAAAGAGGAGGAGAAAGTGGTGATTATTTGATTTCTCGTGTTTTATGGAAGCAGTTCCTTCCTTTCCCTATATACTTTGTGTACATGTTACAGCAAAAGAAACACTTTTACTTGACTGATTAAATTTCAACTCCGATATTCGATACTATCTTCTCATTTTCACGTTACTACTTATT
The DNA here is from genome assembly GCA_034696445.1 of Isotomiella minor. NCBI lineage: Eukaryota > Metazoa > Arthropoda > Collembola > Entomobryomorpha > Isotomidae > Isotomiella > Isotomiella minor. The sequence goes on from JAQIWU010000402.1 coordinate 6,998, forward strand.
TTACTACATTTCCTCCTACTGCTACTACAATACCGTCTCCTCTTCTGGGCCACGGACAAAGTTTGCTTTTGTCACTTTGATTTCCAATAGTGAGCAGTACAAGTAGTAGTGCGTTTTCTCATATTATCTACACTTGTCCATCAAAGTAAGGGGAAACGCAAGTTTTGCTATGCAACCCAATAATGGCTCTCACGTGAATGAGTGTAAAAGATATTAAGTTGCAGTTTGTACACTTTGCATAGTGCATGTGCATATTGCAAATTATTGCAAGTGCAGTTAGTTTTTTACGTAGTTTTTTTTTAACAATGTTTGAAATAACGAGAGAAGCGTTGCAAACGTACTGGAACTCCCATGTCCATCTTGACAGTACGTCTTCCGGTCAGATAATGATCAAGAAGGAAGCAGAGATTACTATAACTGATGAGGACCTTTACGCAGTTACTGCTTCCATTATTGAGGAGGCAGGAAGGGAACCCCTGTCGTAAGTCCAGATTTTTTAATGTCGCAAAATGTGTGCATACGAAAACTGAGGCCTTAATGGGGTACAGCGAGATATTTCTGGATATGAATGTCATGTGTAGTTAAGTTAATGGGGTTGCAAGGGTCGGGGGTAAGTACTGGGATTTATCATCATTCCATCTTCTTCCTTTATTTTCTACACATGACTTTTAACACGACATACTTTTCTTTCTCACACGAGAATACTCATCACTCATACACAAAAAATTGAACACTTGTAGATTCTTGCCCTCTCTCAGTACTTCAAAACATGTACGAGAAAAATGTTGAGACGGTTGGTTAAGGACATCATGTGTGTCCCACATGTGCATTTTACCTTCCATTTCCACTTCCACCCCACAAGAGATGCACACAATCGAAGGATATTCATCCCTAAAGTTTAAGTTCAAAGTTTTAGAGAGATGCTTTTTCATCCTTTCCAAAAAAAGAACCTAAATAAAAACGCAATCTTTCGTTCTTGTCATTAGTTATACATAGTTTTAGTTAGTCGTTATTGTTGATGCACTTGCATGCAGTCCAAGTCCAAGAGCTGGAAACTTTTTGTAATGTTTGACACGTCAATGTGAACATGGGAAACAGAAAGAGTGATGCTTTTCCTGGAGGGGTACACTCTCACCCCTGAATCAGAGTCTTAAAACGTTCAAAAAAGTGTGTGGTAAAAAAATCTTATGCCAAGCTTTCGTTGCAAGGACATTAATTTTGGCAATGCTCATTTATTGTTTTGCATGGCAATACGCAATGATTTTCAATAACGGGAATTAAAGCCGGCAATAATGTCTTTTTCTTTAAAATTTGCTATCCCTGCATCAGACAGGACCACCCCAAATCTGAGAAAGAAAGATGACAGTGTGGTTTAGTTTACAATCACCCTGGGAAGATTGCAAAAGGAGATAATTATGTCAGAGCAATTTAAGTCCGATTTTTTCACTCATTTCATTTGGCGGACCCTAGACCTACATCAACTCATATCTTCAGACTACAAGCCTGAAAGCATGCAATAAAATAAGAAAGCATTTTGCAACTTGAGCCTCATGTTGTACACACTAGACTAGAGCATAATAATTTTTTAATGTCGACATTTTTTTAAAACTTAGTTTCACACCATTCGTTGACCTGCATAATGAAGGCAAAAGCAGAGATCATTTGTGGGCATAGGAGGAAGAAAGAAGGGTGGTTTTTATATCGTCATAATGTTTTTCCTCAACAGGGTAACTTCTTCTGAGCCGAGTCCTCCTTGCAGTAACACTTCGCCCCAAGACTCTCCAATTGCGACAGTTGGCTCGTCCTCGTCCTCATCCTCTGCGGATGGTCACTTTCATCACTACCATCATCATCCCTACCTCCGAAGTCAAAATAATAATAATAATAACAATAATCAGTATCCTACTCGTCACAATCATCACAGCCAGCAACATTGGAATCAACGAACCATCATGGGACTTAGCTCCGAAGTGCCAACACCAAACGGTAAGCCCTATTATTTTTTAGCTCTTTTTATAACAACGGGCAATGAAACCGATATCACGATTCCTTCCCTGTCGTCCGTTGTTAGTCGTCCTTAGTTTTAAAATCTGGATCCAAAAACCCGTCCATCCATCCACATTGACATCCAACCCGTCCGAAGTATCATGCATTATTATTATAGCATTATGCCCTAATAAATCTGAATTAAAAGTCGGTGGCTTATCAAAGTGGAATAATGAGGCTGTAATGATCACACACGCTTTGACACAGGGCAATGCATGATGATGAGGATGATCATTTTTATGGTTCAAAGGGAGAGAAAGGTGGCAGTAATAATAATGATAGTTAGAGAGACCACAGTCAGTCAGTCAGGGCGTATTATTGGAAAGTAAAAGCACAGAAGGGAGAAAGAAGAGGGATGGATGTGAAATGAAATGATTGCTCATTCTTTAGCTTCGTTTCGTACCATTTATTAGAGGGTGGTGGTGGTTAATGCTCTGGTGAATGGGTTTGTGAAGGGGAAAGAGAGAGAGAGTGAAAAGAAGAGACAAGGTAACCCGATATTTTCTCTCTTCTTTTAATGAAGTATTGGTCGAATGAACACATTGAATTTTATTTAGTTAGTTAGTTTAGTTTTTGAAACCATCCATCCCATCCCAATGCACTATTCTATATCATCCCTCATTTTTTTCTTCAATGAATCCATCCCACCATCATTATTGTCCCAGGTCCTTTTTGTACACCTCTTCTCTTGGAGACTAGAAAAGTGGTGTGCAAAATCTTTTATGCACATTTATGAGCTGCATTATTGATATTGATTTGATGATATTATGCAGGTGATGGGAAGATGGTGGTGGTATCGGCAGCGTCGGATGGTCAGCACGGGGGTATAAACATCAACAATAATAACGTCAAGTCCTCCCCAACCTCGGATAATCAGAGTGCAGGGGAGTCTCCATTTTCCAATTCGGATTCTGGGGGATCTTTCACCGACAAACCTACCGACTTCACAACCACCTCGTCCTCCACTCCCTATGCCACTCAACTCTACCATCAAAGGTAACATACCTAATGGCATGGCAATTATCTAGTCTCTCACTCATTCATTAACAAAGTGAAAGTGGCACTAAGAGTCGTGCTGTCACCACCCTTTGTTGTAATAAAGGTGAAAGGCGGCTCTAATTAATAACCTTGGTGCGGTGAAGGAGAGACAGACAAACCGCCAATTAATTAGACCTGCCTAAGCTACCTTGAATTGGTGAAAGTAGTGCCTGATAATGATGTGCATAATAATATTCTTATTTGTGTCTGTATATAGCGGGTTGAGTGGGTACAATGGAAGTTCTGCTGCTGCTGTGTACAATCAAAGTTCCTCCTTCTACAACGGACAGGGTCAGGGATACAACAGTAGCAGTGGTTCTCCCGGTGTTCTTTCCCAGCCGTCGTCGTATCCTGGTGAGTCCCTTTGTGTTCCTCTGTCAGCACCATTCCTCTTTTTTCTTCTCCATGCACTCCAGCAGAGAATGTTGGCCATAATGTACCTCGTATTTATTTATCCTTATGTCAATTTTAAAATGTGAAGTGCTCTGTTGTTGTGTGAGGTACTTACACGTTCTATTATTCCAAATGAACAGTTTCGACTATGCTATTATACAATCACTCCTCTTCTGAGCCCTCTTTTCATAAAATAAAATCCAATTCAATACGGAATGATTTATTCATTCATTTCTCATGTTGAAAAGAGGACTTGATCTTTCTTCATTCACATGATTCTTTAAAGAAAAGTGTATAAAGAATTTTGCATTCTGGGAGAAAGTTGAAGAGTCTTATTAAGCCTCCATGATTTGATTTCACAGGAGGCAGATCTCAATGTAAGCCCAGTTCGAACGGGACAACAACGGCAACTACGGCAGTGGCTGCTGCAGCCGCAGCTTCATATTTGTACGGAAGTGGTAGTGGTGGTGGTGGTGGCATGTCTACGGGAGCAGGATCAGGGGGATTCGGAGCAGGAATGATGAGTTCGGGTGGGATTTACCCGGGTGCTGGGTACACAAGTTATCCTCAAGCTTATACGAACCAAGACTACCATCCTCACCACCAGTACTCCACCTCCTTCCAAAGTTCCGCCGCCCCTACTTCCGCTTACTACGGACACCCCGCCTCCGCCTCCTCCCACTACTACTACAACCCCTCGCCTTCCGCATCCACCGCAGTCACTCCCACCACGCCCAACCCATCCATTCCCATCCCAGGTAATCAATAATCATTGTTAAGTCAGGTCAATATTTCTTATACATCATGCTTTCACGTTTGGTTTCGGTGCAGAGAATCTGTCCTTTCTTCCGGGAGAATCAAGTCCCCCCACCTCACCTCAAGTCAAGGAGAAGCGCAGATGTGAGTTATGTCATGTCATGTCATGTAATTTTATGTCATTCGGGCTGAGTGCCTTTTACTTTAGTCTGATGATGATAATGTAAACATGACTTCCTCTTTCTCCCTCTCATGTATTTACTTTATGTTTGTTTGCACAGCGAGAGCATCTGGGGGTCGAGGTAGGAGACCCAATCCATCGCCAGACCATCCTGAACACAATCTAGACCGGGTTTTCATCTGGGATTTGGATGAGACGCTAATATTATTCCACACCTTACTCAGAGGCGAATTTGCTCGGAGGTTTCACAAAGTATGCAAAACCAAACCCCCTTCCTCAGGACATAATGACAATGACACTATTTTTTGTGCAGGACGTGACCAGTTCCATCACGCTGGGAAAACTTATGGAAAGGCTGGTGTTTGCTGTGGCAGAGACGCACTTTTATCTCAACGATGTGGAAGTTATGGTGAGAAACAAAGAGATGGTTTTGTAGTGCCAAGCCATCTACAAAGTGGTTGACTTTGCTCCTTGGGGTTTTATCGTAAGATGGCGAGATTTGTGAGGTTTAAAAACCTGCCATTGTTGCGTCGATTGTCTACGTATAGCGTCAACCCTTCACCCACGCATTTGTTTTATATCAGCCATGTCCTGTGGTGTCCTGTCCTATGCCTTTTGCCATACAATCTGGTCCTGATCTAGAACAATGTAGGTTGACGCTGACAATCGAAGAGACATAATAATAATTAACATAATAATCAGGTTATTCGTTCGATTGCGATAATCTATTATGATGGCAAAATGTCTTGATTTATGAGATCAATTCATTTCATAGTAGTGGAGTAGTAAATGACAGGTTTGCAGTTGTGACACAAGTTGTCAAATTCTCCACACAATTATGCGAAACTAATCTGGGCGTAAAATTCCGGCACGCCCCAAACCAAACCTCCTCTCAACTATTTTGCACACTTTTTTGGCAGCCGTCATAATATTGCTAAGAATTTGTATATCTATGTTTTTATCAAACCATGTTTTAAGTTCGTCAAATTACTTTTTACTTATCTACATGCATGCAACAAGATTGATGTAATAATCCTACCTAAAAATGTTGCAGGATTGTGATCAAGCTCATATCGACGATGTTTCTTCAGATGACAATGGACAAGACCTTAGGTAAGATGTCATGTTTTTCTCTTTTGTGTATCGATAATGAACTACGGCATCAAGCACGATCAAATTTATTTGTTCGACGGATGGAGGTTCAGAAGAAGCCTTTACGATGTGGGTGCACGTTATTTCCATGATGATGGCACCCATTGTTGTGTAGGAAGGAAGAGGATTTGTATGAGAAACAAAAGAAAGGATTTGACTAATTTAATTAATTTAGAATTTGGAAGGTAGAATTTAAAATAATGGTAGAAATTAGCAGGCAGTGTCCTCCGAGGCTGTTGATTTTAATTAATTGTGACCTCTACATGCCATGCCATATTCCATGGGCCAGTGTCAGCATACCCCGTGCGAGCACGCATAGTTTCTTCACGACTGTCTATACAACGAAACAGTTGGATTAATTGTTCACCTGTCACTTATCCTTATCGTCAAGTGCAAACTACAAGACGTCGACATCATCAGCAAAGATTATCCATCACGATCAAGCGGCTTAAGTAACAATTTTCATTGACAATTTATTGACATCCCAATCGCATCACACAAACCCTCCTAAGCTTAAATCAATAAGCATTATTTTGTACGTAAGTAACAGCCAGCTTCCTGCCAGTCAATAATAAAGTCTTTGAGTGAGGTGTTGAATTATGAATGAATTCATGAATACACAATTACTTGAAGCTTAATCAAGATAGGAAGGGGAAGGAAGATGAGACACGCTAAAAAGTCGATGCGGATAAAAATCTATTATTGGCATGAGGAGCACAGAGTGTAAATTTTATTTATTGGGGTGCCAAATTTGAGGCCTAAATAAGGAATATTGATTTGATTAGTAATCACAAAAGTACCTACCTTAAAGGTCCTTAAAACCAAGCCCAAAACGTCTTCCATTCTTGGAACAATTTCAATTTTCTACCGCTGTGATTTTAAACTGTCTTTTACAGTCAAAATAGGACAACATATATTTCCATTCTTTCTTACATTCAGTGACAGGACAACGCACGTCCGGAAATGTCCTTCGTGTTCACACTAATTAATTAATGTGGACCGATTGATTCATTAGGTTACATGACAGACTACGCATGGTGCATAAATGAATAATGAGGGAAGTTGCGGAAATAAGAAAAGACGCTATGCAAAATCTTTTTTAGTCCTCGTCTTATGCAATTTTTGTGTGGAAGAGAATGTAAAAAGTGGGGTTTAGTCCTATTAAAATTAAGTGGAATAAATTGAGGCTGCTGCTATCTAGATCGTATCGGGTTTGTCTTTAAAAACTGTGGTACAATGATGGAAAGAGATTAAACAAATTAATTGGTATGCAAAAACGGAAATAATATGTTTTTAGTTTTATAGTCCCTCTCGACTCAGGTTTCCCTGCCAAGAATAAAAAAGCGAATTAAGAGATTAAGAATAGATTCAACAATTAAACAACCCACCACCCGCACGTTTTCTTTAAAAATCGTTTAATATGGCGACTGTTTTTGTTGTTTTTGCAAAATGATATCCTCCCTCCCACGAATCAACTCATCATAATATCTAAATGTCGTGATGGCATAATGGGTCTAATGAGAATGACAACATTTTTTAGGCGTGGGCTTTTTTGCGTCAGACTTTTTTCATTCATACGCAAAACGTCTTCTAATTTACCTACTTTCTATTAATAGTAACTTAATTAATTTCAATTTACGTATGTCCCTACAGCACGTACGACTTCAGATCGGACGGATTTAAGGCGGCTGCAGCAGCGAATGGGATCCGAATGGGGTCTGCGGTTCCCGGTGGAGTTGACTGGATGAGGAAACTGTCTTTTCGGTATCGTCGAATTAAGGAAATTTATAGTCTTCATAGGAACAACGTCACAGGTAACAAACAACAACCATTAAGAAAACATTCCCCAACAATAATGTGTCCTTTCAACTGTGTATAACCTTCCATGTCGTCGTCGCATATAAAACCAATTCGCAAATTATTCACCCTGCACCGCCTGACATAACATTACACATTAAAGTGGTTCTTATTTAGGAAGGATAGATAGAAACATAAATTCGCCCATGTCATGCCATATCAATTTAATTTGTCTTGATGTCGTTGTCGTGGAGAACGGTCATTATCATTACCACACATCGCATTACTTGAATTGGTAACGACTGTACTTAAATTTTTTGAAGAGGTCTGCCATTGACTTATGGGCTGGAAGAAAAAAAGGAAAAAAAGAATTGCCTGTACGTGTCATTTGAGTGTTTTGGCATATCACGTTCGAATTTGCCAACTATTTTAATTGCTGTCCTCCAGGCTGAGGTTTTAATGCAAAAAATGTCATTTTTCACATTGAGACAGGAACATGATGTGGTGACAATAACAAATACCACTACCACTACAAGGTGTGGAGGTCTTATGGGTAGTTTTATTGTTTTAGCCACAGAACAGATATTAGCCAACTCGTGTGCCGCATGAATGATTAGATTGCATTGCATGACACGAACAACTTCCTGTGCGTATTAATTTTTGTTTTTCAAGATTGACAGAATTTCTCTCGTCTCGAGTTCGTGTTCAAGTGTTAACACTGAACGAAGGGACTAAATGATAGTTGAGATTATGTCACTTCGGATCATTGCCACTGTCAATTGCTTGTCACTGCAGGTTACTACGTGTTTCCTTATTACCTACCTATTTCCTTATTTCTGTTGGTTGCCTTCCAAATGACATGGTTCCCACTTTGCCCCCCACAATCCAGCTCAAACTCTTTAATCGGTAATGCAGATTCAAGAACTCTCCTAGCCGTAATCGCTTTGCAGTCGAATTTGTTTGCTCTTGCTTTAGAAGTCCGAATTAATAGCAAAGAGCGCATAATTGACATTGAAGTGATTTGTTTATTTGTATAGTAGTTTGAGTGTCACTTTATAAACTTTTGAACTGACATGAGAAGTAAAATAAGGTTTAGATGACAATGGAACAAGGGAGGTGTTCTTGAATGACACCTATAATTAGTATGCTATTATTAAGTACAAGCCGTTGTGTCTACTCAATGAGAGTCAATTTCAGGGACGTAATTAGTATTGACAGTAATTCGTTTGATCATGTTTATTTGTTTAAAAAAATACCTAATCGAATGATTTATGTAATGAAGCAAGGTGAAGCGGTTGAGTGAAAACAAAGGCTATGTTGTTACAAATCCTATTATTATATGAGCACATAATTATTATTATTCCATGACAAAACAAAGAAAATCAGGAACCAATCAATTTTGTATGGAGAACAAGGAATCTAAAATTGGGTTCTAAAATTTGAAAAATGTTGTAGAAACAAAAGGAAACCTAAACTTTTACTAAAATGCTAAAATTTCCTGTCGACACAAGCATTCAAATGGAAATGGAATTCAACTTTAAGATCCATCATCACATAACGTGTCACGTTGTAGCATTTCATGGCAACACATCTCAAATCAAATACTTGCAAATTTTTGTCTCAACTTTTTTGCTTTTTTCTATTGCACACTTTTACATTCAATTGAGGTTTGTTTCCTGGTTTATGTGTCAAAGTTTTTCATTACTTCCTCCAATTGAGCACCATTAGTGCAAAAGTTTAAAAACTTTGTTCATGCAGATTGGCAAAACTAAATACTTAGCACCTTAGTTAAGCCATGGTTTGATTATTGCCTTGCTCCTGACGTGACATCGCGTCAAAAAGTCTTTTAAAATGATTACATAAAAAGGATAATGCTGCCAAAGTGCAGAAGACACTGTTGTTCAAATGAATTATAGCAAGACTTATTATTTTGCAGGGTTGCTACGACCAGAGGAACGAGAGCACTGGATGCAGTTAAGACAAGAAATCGAAGCCCTTACTGACAATTGGACATCGCTCATTATGAAATGTCTCTCCGTCATCAATTCCAGGTTAGCCTAAATCATACAAACTTTAAACATTAACTCATTACACAAGAATCCTAAGCTCATTTATTAAAATTCTAGGCCAAATTGTGTCAACATCTTGGTTTCTGGGACTCCTCTGATTCCATCGCTGACGAAAGTCCTGCTGTACGGACTCGGGTCAATCTTTCCAATTGAAAACATTTATTCCGTTAGTAAAGTCGGTAAGGTGTTATTTTCTTGTTCATGATTATATTTATTTATTATCACGTCCTAAACAGAATGGAAAAAAGGAAGGAAGTGTGACCCCAAATATGAAATATGAATGCTTGGGGTTAAGTAATAATGAAATACGATTATTATTATTTTGGTTCCATTTTTCTTAATTAATCTTGCGAAATCAGAATGCAAGAATGGCCACGAGGTATTTGTTTATGATAGCCCACATATACTTTTAGGTCCTCCTTTTCCAACGACGTACGCACCTACTTAATTTGTACAGAATGCGCATACATACTTTTTTTGCAATAATAAGCTTAAAAGCTACAAAGTGCACAAAAGTTTTCAAGCGTGCTCTCTGGATTGACTTGCTTTTTAACATTGTATTTATTGTGTCAGATGTAAGAAGGATAAAAATTGGAGTGTAAAGAAAAATGGATGTTAGATAAGGTTAAATTTTATAATTACGCAGAGTTGCAAAATTATTATTATGTCATTTTGAACGAACCAAGTATAATAATTTACGTAATAATGGCAACTTCCACTAACCCACTTGCATGATCATGATCAAGAAAAGAGATGAAATCGAGTCGAGGTTGGTTGTTTAGCTAAACCGTGGTGGAGGTGGTGGATTCTGCGTCAATTGAAATTGAAAGCAGATTGAGATTGGGGTAGGACAACCCAGGAATGAAGAAACAATTAAACGTATTCAAATAGACACAACCATCGCCTTTAGGATTGTGGTAGGGCCCATACCACAATTGTAGCCAAGTGCATTATGGACGATGGCCGGACGGGTAGATGAATTGAAAAATCATGGAAACTATGCAAATTGTATCTACGTACTTCAAGTAACACCAAACACTTGCTTTGGGTAGAGAAGAGTTACAAAACAGGCCACTGAATCAAAGACTTAAGTTTTTATAAGTCGACTCAAGGAACATGCTAAAAGGGACCTTAGCCAAGTACTGCCATCATGCCATTCTAAGAACAAAAAACAAGTGGAACAGTTTAAGGCTTTATCCTTTGCTTGCATTTTCATTATATTTATTTCCATTCCATTTCCATTATTATTTAACTATGCGAATCTGTTTTTTTTTATACATGAACATGAAGTCAAGTCAAATAGTGAAGGGCTCACGCTCATTCAGATCAATTCCCTTTAGTGCAGAAAGGAAAATGCGTGCTGTGTGCTCTGTTTTGTGTTAGGAATTAAAATTAAAGTGATGGTCATGCATTGTGAATAATTTCTCTCAGACAAGGAAACTGAGAATTTGAAGATGTAGGAAGTAAGCACAAAATAAGTGTCAGAGCAGCATCAGTACTGAGAAGAACAACAGAGAGACCAAGCAAGCATCGGCACTCATTTTGCCAACTATCAATATCTTTGTGCTGTTGAAGAAAGCCATAGTTTGGATCTTATGATTTATGAATGAGCGAACGGGGACCAAAGCTAAGGAGACATGATGCATACATAATTAATTAATAATAATAATAATAAACAGCCGCAAATCGTAAAGACGATGACAATAAGAGGATGTTGGATGTATACAATGTTCAAATTTGACCTTATCTATCACCATCTCGTCATCAAGTTTGCAGGAAAATGCAGTAACAATAATGCACTTTTTGGAGACACATTGTTTGTTAGTTGTCATCTAGGAGCACAAAGCTGTGGATATCTTAGTACATAGGCCATAAGCATCGGATGCAGATTAAATGCATAAGGCCATGTCTTTTGCAGTTAATTAAACTGTTTTATTAAATTTTAACAGGAAATGCTACAGCATTTTATTATACCAAATTACCTTTGCCCTTCCTCCTTCATTGCATTTCATTGTTTTGTAAACATTACAAGTCAAAATCAAAGATTCTAATGAGCAATCATTCTGTTACTCACAACAAATTAGCGTTTTACACACAATTTTGTACGTTCATCATCAATGTTTTTATTACGCTGTTCCGATATGTTTCCATTTCCAAGCAGGTTTTTAAAATGAGATGCCTGTTATGCCTGTATCTTCCTTTCTTCGCCTTGTTTAATGTGGAAGAACAGGAATAACAGCCATAATTAGTAGAGGAGGAAGGAAATGAATAGAATATGTAAATCAATGCTGGTAAAGGTATAATGGAATGAGTGTCATCCTATAATATTTGGGTTGGGGGATGGGAGATGGTGCAGAATTTTAAAGAGCACAAATTTGACTGATTGCCTCTATGTTTTTTTACAGCTTATGAGACCTGCTACGATAGGATTGTGTCCCGTTTTGGTCGCAAATGCACATACATCGTCCTTGGAGACGGACTTGAAGAAGAACAAGCTGCAAAACAGGTACTTCCAGAATGTAACTTTCCCAACGCATAGTATCGTGTTGCCCCTGTCTTTGGCAACCGTGATGCCTTATCGAAACTCTACAACTGCAAGTGATGGGCAGTGACAGTCGGCTAGTCACAAACAGGAAGGAAGTGTGTGTTTTTAATAGAGGAAGATGCCAATTCAGTTTAAATTTCAAGCAATTGAAGGCGCATGCAATATGCATGTATATGATAATATTGGTGATGTATGTGTCATTCTTGAATGCATCGATCGTGACATATAAATCACTTTGTATTACATTTATCACAAAAGCAATTTTTAAGTAAAGAAGGAAGCACTTAATTTTGAGATGACTGACTATTCTTAACTAAATTTTTTAATGTCTTTCAGATGAACTTTCCATTTTGGCGGATTCAGACTCATAACGATGCCGGTTCCCTGTACAACGCGTTGGACATGATGTATCTGTAAACTAGGTTGATTAATTGAATTAACTTTGTAAGTTAGACACATATTTCTGTGATGGATTTTATCGTAGTTATTAATTTTGACAATATGAATATAGTTCTCCGGTGTATGTTTGATTTTTCGGTGTGCAAAAAATACAGTTAATCACAGAGTTAAGAGTTAACACTTAGTTTCCAGAGTAGACTCCAAATTACCTATTAGCTTCCTAAGATATGCAATAAATCTCACATTCACTTACCTATCCTTAATTGGTAATTATCAAGAACTTCTTGTTCACCCCAAATGATTGTGTGAATAGATTGGATAATGTACATATTCTTTCATGACACTAAACACGATATGATGGTATGCTTCTCCTTCATGATTACAAATGTCAAACACGTCTTGCCATAGTGTAACTTGTCTTATCTTTCGTAATTGAAACTACATAGGTAAGTAAAGATATAGCTTATGGCAGCCAAACACATACCTAATTGTAATTTTTATGCATGTTAGGTTAAAACATCAAAAAATGTTAATTATTTATTGTATTTATTGTTAAATGTAATTACCTATGCACATTCATTAACTCACTTCCAACTAACTAACTGGCAGAGTGAAGAGTAGCTTTATTCTCCATACAAAAACCTATCAAAATAGTCGTCTCGTACATAAGTAAGATGGAAAACTTGAATAAAAGAGTCAACAAATAGATAAAACCCGGGTTTACACAGCAACTTCCTTCGTGGATAGTTTTCAACTTTAATGAATTGTCAATCAATTTCTGAACTCAAAGGTCGTGTTTAGTGGGTCATCCAACTGCAACCTTGGACGTTGAAATTGAAAATTGATGAACACTTGTGACGTGATATGATGTAACCCAGATTACCTTTGTTTAATTACTCGCTGCATAGAATATGAGGCATGAAGACTCCCTGCCAACAGCTTTAGCTTCATTCAGATTGCAAAGCCTCTGAATACGGTTTAATCAATCTTGGCCACATTCAACAAGCAGCAACTCATGATGGGTGAAAAGTCATTGGATTAGCCATGTGTTATTTAATTGTTCTCTTCGTTATTAATTAATCACGTTTCAATCAATTGGTTGATAAAGAGGCCAGGGCAAGAATCGTCCGTGTGTGAAAGAAAGAGATGAAAGCAGCTCAAGTATGACATCGAGTGTTGTGGCTGCATTACATACCTCTAAAACTAGGTATCTGTTTATCATTCTGAGCTCCAATTTAAATGTTTTGAAGAGCGACAATTCAAGGTTGTTCACTCGAACTACATTTTAATGAATTAGCTTTCCTTTAATTGATAACCCATAAAACATTCGAGGTGCTCTTCCCATTCAAAGTCCCTGCCTCGTTTAAAATTGATTATGTGTAATTTTAAATTAATTAATTGATTTGGGCGTAGTCAACTTGCTGCAGTGTGTCGTAAAAAAATCACTACTTCATCTTCATTGAGATCGCAAGGGTTTCTCTAAATGTTGAGGAAGGAGGGTTTTGGAAACCTCATTTCCCTGTAGTACATATTTCACCACTTAATTAATCGGTGTTAAGAAAATGATGACTAGTTAAACAAGTGGTTACCATGAAATATTAGCAGAAGGAATGAAAACGAAAGCATTTACGTTTAGCAGATTATCTTGATAAGCTTAGGTGTGCATTTTTCCTCCTCGGTAAATGGTTAAATGGGTTACAAAAAAATGGCAGAAAACTATTGAACCAAACAAGCCCACTTACCTAAGAGTACTTTCGGCACTTGGCTCATCAGATAAGCCCTCTGCTCTGTCTTAGCTGACACTCTCAATGAGCAATAGTCTAAACTCGTATTGACAACTTCTTCTGCATAGTTTTTTATTGCTGTCATCGTCACTCTCTCACCTGCTCTTATCTTTTGATGATTGCTGCTTATTTTGTAACATAATAATAATAACTCAAAGACAAAGAGCTTTTCAAAGACAAACTCTTGAAAGAATCAAAAACCAAATCATCCACGACGACGACAAAAAGCAAAGACAACGAGCTATAAAATGAATGAATGGATGCACAACAAGACGCATGATGTAACACCTCACCCACTTCACTTCGACAGAAAATGAATGTGGCATAGGGCTTCAAATCAAATGAACCAAATCAAGAAATGACATCGGCAGATTTCAATCAATCTCCCCGTGTCATTACTCCGAATACTTAAAACCTGACGTAACAAATATAACAGCCTTCCTTCCACACCATTTATTTATCAATCAATCATCCTCATCGCACACATATTCTTAAGATCAGACAGACGCCCGTCCATGCGCGAAATGAATTGAAAAATATGACGTAAAGTATTACAGCACCACCAATGCCTCGCTTCAACTCTTAGTAATTCGCACGACCGAGTCGCATTTTTTCACGTTTGAGAAGAAATTTAGATTTTGTAGGCATGGAGATGAACGATGTGAGGGAAAATGTAGAAAAAAATAGGTGGGGACAAAAAGCGGACTGTTTGCAAAACAACGTCCACATCTTCATATTTACAGGTCCTGTGACACAAAGACAAAAAAGTAGATCGCAGAGAGTCTCTTGTGGTTTTGGGCCGGTTGGGTTGGTTGAGAGGTGAGATGATAAATTGTAACGGCATACCTGCATTCGATTGCGAGTTGGCAGAATACAAATTGCTTTACAGATAATTTAATTGGGCAAATTAAGTATTCCATTCAAATTCAAATTCTAAGTGAAGTGGAAAGCATATTGGAGTGCGATTTTCTTTATCAGTGATCTGTAAATATGACGTGCGTGCTCGCGTATACACTTTTTACAACTGCGGCGACAACTTCACTTAAAATTACCTATACATTATTGTACGCAATGCAATGTCATGTCATTCACAATTTAAGTACGTAGTTATTTCTTTGACGATATGTGCAATACTAGCATCTTTTGACTTCTGTTCTGTTTGATCGGATCACGAATAATGAAATTGATGGTCTATAATATGCAAGCTTTACTCGATGACTGATGACACAATGCAAAAATAGAAATAGACCAAAATATAAAAATTGATTGCACTCTTTCACTTCATCGTTGTTTTGCTACTTCCTAGCTACAAGAGTCGACCTCGACCAGTAGTACGTGACATGTCACAAGAGTCCCTTATGCTTTTGTCAATTGCGAATGTTGACACCACCGGTTGCTTTTGTTACCCAAATAAATGAAGGATTGATCAATTTTTAAGAGGTGAATGGTAAGAGCTTTTAAATTTGCAGATTGTCTATTACCTTTGAGTTAAATAATAGAGAAATTATTATTAATGTTACGTAGTTATGCACTTCTTCTTGGCATATGGCCTCATGAAGAAGAAAGGGAGACAGTCTGTTGGCAAGGCTGGCTCTGGCAGATGAAATTACAAGTGAAATGAAATGCAGTTCAATGCAACGCATGAAGTGCTAATGAAGTAAACACTTTTGCTTTCATCTTTCTTAAATTAGCTGCCATAATTATTTGCAGTAAAAATAGACGATGAGGTTCTTTTCGAATTTAACTTTAGAAGTCACAGAATAATGATTGTCATCAGAAATGTATCCTACTTCTGCCCACACTATTACCATTATTAAAGTCGTGTACTTGTCTCACCCTGCCCCTGCTTTAGCTTACCACTTTTCAGTTTACATGGCAGGAAGGAAGGGTGGGTGAGGACTGTAATGCATTTTCAATGGTGGTTCATAAATAAAGGCACTACGCTCAATTAGGCGTGGA
Source organism: Isotomiella minor (assembly GCA_034696445.1). Taxonomy (NCBI): domain Eukaryota; kingdom Metazoa; phylum Arthropoda; class Collembola; order Entomobryomorpha; family Isotomidae; genus Isotomiella; species Isotomiella minor. The sequence goes on from JAQIWU010000402.1 coordinate 23,117, forward strand.
AATGAATAAAAAAGACAATAATCTTTTATTTCTTTTAATAGAGACTCATACAATCAATGGATTCTTCGTAGAAAACTACAGACCAATTAACGTTTTTAATGATTTTAAGATACAAAAGATACTTGGATGGAACAGATCGACGTACTGAAGAGATAAATTAAATCCGAAATAAAAGAATGCTACTTTGAGAGCAAAGTTCGTCTCCTCAAACTGCATTATTTTGCTTTCATTCCACTCAATTTATTCAAAGTGTATAAATATGTAATTAGTAGTCGCTGAATTAATTGCACACACCTTAAATTCAATATTATGCATAATTACTCCTACACTTTTTTAATGCAGCATTTTTAATGGAGGCATTAATTATGCTGGCCTACTTTTTATCCAAAATTCTATTCAATTAGGCCATTGTCCACCCATAAAAAGTATTTGGACCAACGAACGATGGCTAGTATCAACATAAACATGTTGAGCTCATCAATCAGCTTTTATGTCAAATGATTCCCATTCCATTATTGCCCATTGTTTCAAATTCAATTTCTCAATTTTCAAAGTGTAAGACCTGTATTTTGTTATTATGAATTTTTTTTATCTGGGCGGAGAGTAGCAAATTTTAGTGCAAACTTGGATTTTAGCATGTACAATTGTTCAATATATGACAATTGGGCTGTTTTGCAATTGTCATGCTTGCCTCACTTTGAAACTGAAGTTCAAATGACATGATTGCGTTATTTAATTGCACCTGAAAGATTTGAAGTACGAAGAAGTATTTTATTTTGGTGGTCAGAAAACGATTCTCTTTGCAAAAATATCAAACCAAAGTACACGCGTGTCTATGTTAAAAAATGATGGCATTGCAAATTGCATACCACTTCTTTTTGAAAGATTTCTCTCAACCAGTCAGTTTCTTGCAGTTGGATCTTTTTTTAATTTTTTTAAAGTCATGTTTCATGTAATGTTGTTAGTTTTAAAAAATACGAATGTACGTACGTCTGTGTCTTCTACGTCTGTCTGTGACAGGCAGATTTTGTGTTAGATTTGGTTCTGCTTTGATGATTTTGCATTCCTTTTGCTGATTGTTGCTGCACATCTTACAGGCTTCTTTTTAAGGCCCTTGACGCCTGTAGGATGTTAAAAATACGATGTGCAGGAGCATGAGAGATAGTGAGTGATTGAAACATTTATAGTTGGTGGTGGAAAATCAGCGTTGTTGTGATCAATGGAGAACGAACAGTATGGCACAATACCAAACCAAACCAACCCACAGCCATAGCATGCAAATCGAAAGAGTAATTTTTAGCATAAGACTCTAAAAATAATACGCAACATAACATTTGCTGTGCAATGTTTTTTGCATGTATTTCTGCGTGCACTTTACTTAAGATAAAAGTAAGAGTGAATTTAACGCTCAAGGGACTCGTAAGCGTAAACGTTCCTTGGTGAAGTGAAGCCACGCCAAAAAAAACTATACACCATACGATATACCAGCTGCAGACATCGCAAAACCTCATACAGCCTCTGTGTTTGAGTGAGCAGTACCCTCAGAAGTAAGTAACCAACAATTAAGTGTGATAGTGCAGAAAAGATGCAATATACGAATGAGATTGTGCGTGCAAGAACCACCAAAGGTACCTTTTCAGACTGTTGGAAGTCCTGTTGAAAGCTGCTGCATGCATTATTTTCTGCTGTTTAAAAACTAGTTTGATAGATATCCGTCTAGGGACTGCATAGTAGTTACTCAGTCACCATTGGGAGTTAATCAAATTACATACGTTGCATTTGCATTGCAATTTTGTATTATTGCAGAGCGTGGAGGAATTGGAATTACTAGCATTTTGGGGTTGGACATGATAATGATAATATCTCGCTGTGTTCCCAAGAAGAGGTTGACAAGGACCCCTTTGTTCCATTTCCACTGACTCGTCTTAGCTTATTATACAACATCGCGAGTGTGAAGTGTGGGTCCCTTAATTTTGATACAGTTCAACCATTTCAGTCTTGTCCTGCACGTCGACGACGTCTCATATCATCATCCATAAGACTCGTGTGGGAGTGACTATTTGTCCCCAGTAGTGTCCTGTGTGCCCTATATATTTTCTCTCATGGGAGGACTGTGACAACAACAGACAACCAGAATGAAACAAAAGTGTGCAAGAAATTCCAAAGTTTCCTTCAAACATTCTTACATTTCTTTACGAATTCTTAATACAAGTGTGAATTTGTGGTTGGTTGGTGTTTAAGTTTTTAATCGCTCTCAAGATTTTTGCGAAGGATTCTTTTACCCAAAGCGTACGAGAGAACATATAACACCATATCATCAACAACTTACTGCATTTCTAAATACTAATAACTTTTTAAGCATAAATAGATAAACTTTCTAACTTTATATAAAACTCTTTCATCCATCCAAATATCTGTATCTCTGCACAGTTTTTTTTAAAAATTCTTTTACTTCTTCTGGCTTCTTGGTTTAATGCTCTGTGGTTGTGATCATTTCCCTAAAACTTGAAACTTCAATTCACGTGTCTATATCTTTGAGTTTGTTTTGTACGCTTTAATACTTTTCAGGATTCAAAATTACTGTAGATTTTTTAAAAATAATTGTATGCAAAAAACTGAACGGGACAAAGATGCAACAGAGGTGAGATGAGACGATGAAAAAATTCGATGATGTCGGGCAACTTTGTTCACCCTCATCTTAACGGAATATCCTGAATTAATAACGGAAAAAAGCGATTGGTGGATTCATTCATTCAAAGAAATTTTATCCTCGTCACCCACATTAAAAAAGAAGTACAAAGTGAGATCATAGAAGGATATTATCTAACTTCAACTTGTCTACGCGCAAATGGGAAGGAAGGATTTTGGATTTTGTAATTGCAATTCAAATTAAGTCTCCGTTTTCACATCACAACGTAAAAAATTGGATCATTATTACCTCACCTTACTTTCCATTGAACTGAGGATTAGATAATAATATCCCCAGAAGATAAGGAAGTGCATGGATTGAGAGGACCAAGAAGTCTTAACGGAGCTTTTATTGAAAGCATGTGGTGGTGGTTGCGGTAAGCATTTTTTATTATTTTAAAGTGTCAAAAATGAAAAAAAAAAGTGATGTGGTCCAAAAGGCTGAGATTTTGATTAAGTGTGAGATTGCTTGTTACATTAGGTATTATTGTTGAATGAGTTATTATTATCAAATGGAGACACGCATACATACGTAATGAATGCAACTCAGGAAAACCCAAAGCAAAGGCGAGACTTAGCTGTGAAAAAGGATTACATTTGCGAATTTGCATGGTTTGATTAATTTAATCTGGGGCGGTGTGGTATTCACCCTTTTTAACTACCATCAAAAAATTTAAACTGCGTAAAGGGACTGTCTTAATCCTGGGACTTGAGCATTTTAGTCACTCGATCCCCATTCATTCAGTTTCGTTTGAAGGTGTGTAGTATGTGTAGGCAGGAGGCAGGTGCACAAAAGAATGAATTATAATGGACAATGCAGTAGAGGTGCTGTGGTGCAAATTTGCAATCGGTGTGATTTTCAATGCAATGCAGTACGCAAATGAAAGAAATGCACTCAATTAAATTCATTCATTCATTCCTCCAATATGCCTACTTGACTTGCCTCTCCTCTCTTGTGCAACTCTTTTCAAGAAGAGAATGACGAGAAAGAAGAAATGTGTATAATCTTCGTCAAGTCAAGTCTTGGTTGAGGTGTTTTATTTTAAAGAGAATAATGGAGAGTGACTTGACAATCGTTTCATTTCAGCCAGCCCGTTCTTGTCCTGCCCCTCTCTTGCACTTTTCTTCAGTAATGAGAATGATCAAAGACAATCAGTTTAACTTTAAGTTATAGCAGGAGAAAATGGGGTAACACCTCCTTGCCAGAAACCAATAACTCATTAATGATTATTATGATGATGAGAGTTGGGTGGGAAGGAGGAAGGAG